>NXFB01000484.1:49867-62070 GCA_002525835.2 Ipomoea batatas | reverse complement strand
TTTTTTTTTTTTTTTTTTTTTAAATTTAAAAAATTATAAATCTGAAACATTTAAACTATTAATGTTATAATGTATTAACTAATACTCTAATAGTCTAATAATAAGTAATAACTTAATAAAATAATAAGTAATAATTGAATTAAACTAATAAGTAATGCACTAATAATTAATAAATAATAACTAATAACTTAATAAGTATTAAATATTTAACTATTAAAGTGTAAAGACTTGCAGTATTAAACACTTTACAATTATTAACACTTAAAATATTTTTTTTTATTTTATTTTTAAAATTAAAATTAAAAAAAAATAAAAAAAACCTAGGCGGCCGCTAGGCGCCCCCTAGGCGCCTAGGGGGCGCCTAGCGATTTTTGCAACCTTGCTTATAACCCAACCAGAAGAGATGGCTAAACTTAAAAGTAACCTGACCGTGGTAGGCTTCACAATTGGATTGAATGTATCAAAGAAGTCTTGACCAAGTACCTGATTAAAACCCTTGGCTACCAAGCGTGCCTTGTGTCTCTCTATTGACCCATCAGATTTTCGTTTCGTACGAAAAACCCATTTACAACCAATAACATTCATACCTGGCCGAGGAGGAACAAGAAACCAAGTGCGATTGTGCAGGAGAGCATTGAATTCTTGGTCCATTGGCCATAGCATGAGTCCGAACTGTTGGCTTAGTGGACCGCCCATGTTGCCGACCTCGTTACCGGGTAAGAGCAGTAGTAGCGGTAGTGGTCTCAAGAAATACAGGCATAACTGGTATAGCAGTAGTGGCGTGTGGCCCACGTAGCACAGATTCAGCCCAAGGACGGGGCTCAACAGTAGGGGATGGTGCCACAGTGGAGTGAACAAAAGGAAACACCTACTCATCAAATTTCACATGTCTGTAAACATATATCTTGTTAGTCTGTAAATCCATGCATTTGTACCCCATAAATGACTCAGGATAACCAAGAAAGACACACGAAGCAGACCTGTAAGACATCTTGTGATGATTATAAGGATGCATGTGAGGATAACAAAGACAGCGAAAGACTCGAAGAAAGGAATAAGACGGAGGAGATTTATGCAATACATGACAGGGACTTAAATTGTGCAAGACAGAAGATGGCATTTTATTTATCAAGTACATAGCAGTTTCAAAAGCATAATCCCAGAAATGAGACGGAACAGAGGCACAGGCCATAAGGATGACCTATTTCAACAATATGTCCATGTTTGCGTTCGACTCGACCGTTCTGTTCATGAGTGTAGGCACAAGACTGCCTGTGATTGATACCTAACTGGACAAATAGAGAATGCAATTTCCTATATTCAGCCCCTAGATCAAATTGAATATCCTTAATTTTACGATTAAAAGAACGCTCAACTAAGGCACGCAAATGATCAAAAATAGCATACAGGTCTGATTTTAATTTCATAGGAAAAAATCACGTGTAACGAGAATGATCATTCATAAATAGAACAATGTATCAATAACCATTAGAAGACAACGCAGGAGCTAGTCTCCAAATATCAGTATAAATTAAATCAAGAACATTCGAACTAACAGTTCCAACACGTGGTAAGGGAAAACGGGCAGATTTGCCCAATTGACATGTTGAACACAAACTAGAATTACAACGACTAGAATTATTCGAACTAATAACTGAACAGAAAGGAAGAATACGAATCAAAACCCTTTGATGCGGATTACCTAAACGATCATGCCACACCGAAGAGGAAGCACGAGAAGAGACATAGGCTCGGGGACCAGATTGCGACGAAGGAACAGGCAATGTGTACAACCCTCCTGAACTACAGCTGCGTAGAAGAGTTGCCTTGGTGGTGATATCCTTCACAACAAAGAAAGAGGGGTGAAACTCAAAAAAGGCATTATTATCTCTAGTAAACTTCTGAACAGATAAGAGAGACGAAGGCAGTCCAAAACCATGTAAAATATCAGATATCTTAAAAACTCTAGACGGGGTAACAAAAGATGCATGACCTACACGACTGATATGTAATCCCTTACCATCACCAACACGTAATGTATCACCACCGTTGTATTCCTCGGATGTAGACAAGGTAGAAATATCAGGGGTAGCGTGATTTGTAGCACCGGTGTCAGGAATCCACAAGTGCGAGTCAGACTAAATATTAGGGATACCTTCAGGATAAATCAAATTGGCTTGTGGATGGGCATTGAGAAGAGAATAGCAGGAAGGAGCCATGTGTCCATAAACACCACACATCTGACACTTCGGCTGCCAACTGCTATCGCGTCCACCACGTCCTCGTGTCTGACAGCTGCACTGCCATGAGCTCCACGCTGCCCGTCGCCACGATGCAAACCAGACCCACCATCACTAGGTTTGAATTGCCCACTGCCATGCGATTGCTGCTGACCACCACGCCACTGTCGACGGCCACCACCATGTTGCGTTGCAAAAACACCAGGCACCAGAGCAGCTCCGCCATAGCCGTGACCAGTGACAACTCGTGAGCACCCAAGTGATTTGCCAACTCTTGCAGTGACACCGGCTGACCACGAACATACAAGGAAGCTATGAGGAGATGATATTCCGGCCGAAGACCCCGGAGTACGTATAAATTCTGCTCATTTAATGTAATAGTCCGGCAAGCAAGGGCAAGATCTTCAACCACCACCTGTGCACGAGCAATGTAATCCGTGACGGAGGAATCTCCCTGCTAAAGACCATGCAATTGGCCGAGAAGATGCAGAGTCCGAGCTTGCGAGGAAGAAGTGAGAGCCTGCTTAATCGAGAGCCAAACCGCCTTCAAAGTGGGCTTGCCGACTACCAGGTGCATAACTTCCGACGAGAAGGAAGATACAAGCATATTGAGCACAGCCTGGTCTTGCTTAACCCATGAAGCATACGCTAGCCGGGTTTGGTTGAGGAGCTATTTCTATAAGCTATAAAGGAGCTCAGAGACCTCTGACCCAATGCCACGTATCCCGAGCCTAACACTTGAATCAACAGATTGCAATGAATTCGACCTCCCGATCGTAACAAATAATCTGGTCGCTAGATTGGTAAAATTTGATCTATTAATCATGGTACAAATTCGATCCTGAGATCAGAAAAATCTAGACAACCCCTTTATAGTCCAAAAGATTTTACTTATGGTTGTGCTCTTTTTCTCTTAGCTAAAACTTTTTTCCACCGAGTTTTTCTTAATCTATGGTTTTTTAACGAGGCAACCGACGTAAGTCATGGACTATATAATCAGGTTTTCCAGCCCGAACCATTCCTCATTAGCTTGACGTCATGGCTCGGACTGGAGGGCTACTTGATAGGAAATATTCCGGGGTTTTACTGTAATACCCCGTATTTTCCTACCACTATTTTAAATATAAATATTTAAAATAAAGGCCTACCTTCTTATTATTAAGGGAAAATGACATTTTTTCCCCCTATGTTATGTGCATATAGCACTTTTTCCCCCTGTGTTATTAAAGTGGCTATTTTTCCCCCTGAAATGTTAAATTGGCATTTTTACCCTTAAAATAATTATTTCATTTATTTTTCTTCTCCAACAAATTATTACTTATATGTATGGATGATCACGATTCGGTTCGAACCTAACCAAACACTGTAGCAATCATACCGAAATAGTATGGACGGTTCTGGTTATGATTCAGAACCGAAAAAATAAAATTAAATAATTGTTGAACCGTGAATTGGAACTGAACCACAGTCATATATAGTGAAAATGATCAAACACTTATTTAATAAATCAGTACGGTTCGATTCCAATTTCGATTTTGAACCGCCAATCAAAACTTATTTATTTATTTTTAAATTTTATATCTTATTTAAAAATAGTCTCAATTCAACAATTATTTTATTTTATTTTGTCTGTTTTGAATCGTAACCGTAACCGTCCATACTCTTTAAGTTCAATTGCTACAGTGTTCGATTAGGTTCGTATCGAACCGTGATCTTCCATACATATTAGTAATACTTGGTTGGAGAATACAAATAAATGAAATAATTATTTAAGGGTAAAAATGTTATTTTAACATTACAGGGGGAAAAACTACCACTTTTAAAATAACTGAAGGGGGAAACTTGCCACTTTAATAACACAGGGGGAAAAAGTGCTATATGCACATAACACAGGGGGAAAAAGTGTCATTTTCCCTATTATTAATTATAGATACAATTATTTTACTATGGGCTAGAGATAAGTTATCTTTATAAATTACTATTTTAAGATCAAACCATATTAAACTCATAATTTATATGATTTCTATTATCGGGCTATGGACCCAATGAGTTATCTTAAGCTAAGTTATAATTATATTATAATTACTCTTGACCCAACTACCCTAGTCCAAATTGCATAAGCCTTTTTCTATAAATAGCCCAACCCAAAATAGTAATGTTAACCTACCAAATATAGTATGGGAATGTATGCGTAATTTATTACCCTTAGCCTCAGTAGCCAAATGCATTACGCACCTCTCTTCTCCATTCTTGCGGCTGCAATAATGAAGGCTACGGACAACAGCAGTAGCATGGAACTCACCATGAACGTCTATCTCCCATCTTCGTCCCTCTCCTTTCTTAGTCGGTGGTTGTAAGGCTTGCTAGCAGCAGCTACGATGGATCGGGAGTATTCCTGTTTCTCCGGCGTCGAGCAGAGCAACGGAGGCAGAGCAGCAGCTGAACTGACCGAGCTCGGCAACGGAGGTTTGGCGATGGAGCTCCAGTAGCAGTCCTGCCTCTCTGACCGGCATAGGCAGCTGCGGTGGGCTTTTTCTCCTTGACCAGCGTGTATAGTGGGCAGCAGCAGTTCCCTCCCCTGTTTTCCGGCGGTGCAAGGTAGCGGACGGCAGCAACGACACTCCTTCCCCGTCCAATGCGAGAAGCATGCAACAGTGGCGATATCGACGGCGGCGGTGGACTTCGTTCCTTCTCCGGCGAGAGCAATGCAATGCAAAAGGGACTTCCTTGTTCACAACAGCAACGTCGGCATGTCACCTCTCTCTCCCGTTTCCGTCGATGGTGGCTGAGAGTCCATATAAGGGTGGTAGTTCGGTGGTGGTAGAGCATAGCAGAAGAAGTGTTGGATATTTATATAGTAATGGAGATTAATATTTTAGATGGACTACCATGAAAGCTTAAATAATATTTGGAGTTGTGGAGTTATAAATATTATTTTAGTTTGGTAGAAATTAAATTGGGAAATATGACATTTGTGGCCGAAGTATTATAACCTCAATGGTTAGTTAGCAGAAGTGTTATATGTGATGCTTTGAAGTCATATAAATATAAATGATATTATTTGACCATGCATATACTTTATGTATGGAATGCATGGTTAATGTGTGCATGTCGTAAAAGATGAATTATGTACTGCATGGTGCTTGTGTAATACCTTTGCAAATTGAAATTTGCAATGCATGACCGAAGTGTTATTTTAAGTATTGGGTCCTGACCGAAGAGTTAAAATGACAAATTAAAGTCATGGCCGAATTGTTAAAATCGCAATGATTAATTGTTTGGCCTTTATGTACTGCATGCTTGTATTTAATTATATTATATATTTTGTTTGCATGGGTTTTGCATACAAAGCATTAATATATATTTATATGGTTATTTTGCATGAGTACATAACCTACGAAGCATCAGTTTATTTAATCCCAAAATATATCTTAAAAGATATATCTTATGGAAGTTGGAGTCTTGAACCGCCAGTAACTTCCATGCAACTTCTCTAACAGCTATATTTATTTCTATAAATATTTTGGAGACATCTGAGAGAGAAAGACAATGAAAATGCAAGACAACAATCAAACTTGCAGGAGATCAACAGGAAATTCTTAATCAAAGCAACTTAAGAATTTCATTCATCTTCTTGTATCCCATAAGATTAAATCTGGAACCCTGTTGCTTTTCTAAGGGAGATTTAAAGCTTATACGAAAGTGATTACACGCCTGAAGATAACAGATGATCCGGTTCTGTTCCCTTGTTCTTCTGTATTATATTGTATCTCTTTTGTATTACAGATATTAGCAATATTTTTCCAACAATCTATAAGCTTTAAAGTTTCTAAACCTGTGATCATTGATTTTGTCTTGAAAGTGTTGAAGACAAGATGTCAGGCGTAAAATAATAGTTTCCGGTCACGGAAATGTTTCGGAATGTGATTTTCGAGTTTGGTAGAAAGGATGACAGTAATCACTTTTAGGTTTGTCTTTTCCTTTTACAAGAAGATTTCATGCGGGTTTTGCATGATATTCATGGCATGATATGCACATCCTGTGCATGTGGTTTTATACATGATATGAAAGTATGAAGTTTTATTTTTGTCTTCACTCAGAATCATGGAGCATTAATTATGCCAATATGATTAGTGAGATGTATAAAACTGGGTTCATAGAAATAAATCATGTTGTTAGCCATGATTTATTTGGCACGTGGAAATTGTATATTTCCCTATCGTGGATATACTGCATCAATGGCCGGAAGATATCAAGGATAAAAGCAGATACATAATTTGTAGGATGTAACCGGTACGGTACCTTTTATTTGTCTCGGCCTCGACATGAATGTAAGTTTTAGTTTAATTACATACCGAATAAGCTCTGTATCATGTCTAGAAGTTGATGCATGTGATTCTTTTAAAGTTTTGCATAGCCTGATAAATACAAGGATTTATTTATGCATGTATATAAATATTTTATATATGAGACTTTGTCTCGGTTGCATGCATAGTTGACTAGATACATGTACTTTAAGTTGTATCTTGGTGTGCTGTAAATGACAAACTTGGTATAATTTGGTGTTGCCAATTTTTTTGGTATCATACGCATGGTTATTAAGTTGCATGATGAAATTATATTCAATGAAATCTTTTTCAGTTTCATGTATGAATATAATTATTGGCATTTTGGCACAATAGATATTTTATCCCTGTGAAAGTTGAAAATATTTTTTATATTTCTGATAAAGGCAGAAAGCCTTGGAAATATTCTGTGATATTTCTCTTTAAGGCATGCAGTAACTTTCATGCTTGAGAAATGCATGATGATGAAATTCATAAATTTTATGAATATTTTTGACACAAGAATTGTCATACTGAGAATGTGTTAAAATTCTGAAAGCCAAAAGTTTACTAGTTTGTCTAGTATGGAAACTGGGAAGTGAAAAGGAATTTTAAATTCAAGTCATGGATTATGATTTAAGTTGGTATGATTCTTCAGTTTAGAAGAAACATGAAAAGAGTAAGCTTAAAATCAAAATGATTTCTTCTCCAAGGTGAATGAATTTTCTGAATGGATGAGGTTTATCAGTATAAGCTTGTTTTCCAAAGTGAATGGATATTTCTGAGTGGAGAATGCTTATGAGTTTATTCCTCAAAGTGGATGGTATTCCAAATAGAGGAGGTTTTAATTTTGATTTTAAGAAACCCCTCATTGTTAATGAGTTCTGCATGGTGATTGAAATTCTTGGTTATAGAATTTGCAGGAAATAAATATTTATTGACTAGCAACCTGAAAAGAAGGTTTCGGTATAATCAATTAAATATTTAATTGTACAAGTTAATTGATAGAATATTAAAGTTCTATCCATCATCATGTACTGTTGTCGAAGTGGTTGGCTTTAAAAGGAATTTTTTGAAATACTTGAATAAACCATTAATTATGGTTTAGTATATTCAAAAGGAATATCCATCTTTGACATGAACTTATTACTTTAGCTTCGGCATGCAAGGAAGCTAAGTGGCTAAGGAATTTATTTTTGGAAATTTCAATTTAGCTGAAATCGATGTCACCTGATTTTGTACACTGTGACAGTAAAGTTACACTGGCCAAGGATATAACAATGTTATATTGGCAAGTAAAGACACATCGGCTTGGTACATAGCTATGTGCGGGAGATCTCATGTAATAGTGTTGTAGCGCTGAACTGTGTACGGTCCCGGTTTAATTTAGCGGGTCCGCTTACCAAAGCTATGACGAGGGACATGGTTCAAAAGACATCGGAAATGATGTGGTGTAATAATACATAGTTTTAATTAAAAGGCCTTACTATGTATTGATGATTATTTAGTACGGTAATTAACAACAAGACAATATCCTAGTTTAAGGATTGTACAGGTTGTTAAGTACAAAATAATCTGAGGGATGGAAGAAACCCAACTCTAGTCGAGAGGTGAAGGAAAGCACAACTCACGCCTAAGTTATTACGTTAGGTCCTGAGTTCAATGTTGATGAGTACTTCATTAATCGGCTGCAAGTACTAAATAAATCCCTGAAGTCAGTACTTGGTCTGCATGGGCGTAACGGATGAGATTTACTCTTAACTAATCCTTTGAGAAAATGCTTGTTGCAGGGCATGATGTGAAGGATTAGCCTATGTGAACATGAGGTGTGGCCGCCCGCTTCAAAGAGCTTAGGGTTTGGCTTGGATATGTTCATGAATGGATACGGACACATGGCCTTTAATAGTGTCAAGTTATTTTGAGTTGTTGTGACTGTAAAACTTGTGTGTGTTATACCTACATTTCTTCAAAGAGACTGCGTGACTCAAGGTTCGTCCATCACTGCAATCAGAATTGATGTATCGCATATAATACTATGTGAAAATTTAATCTTTAAGATATTTTCATTTATGCATGAGTTTTGGATTTATCTTGGTACAATATTAATCTTTACTATATAAATAGAGGAGGATTGTTGGATATTTATATAGTAATGGAGATTAATATTTCAGATGGACTACCATGAAAGCTTAAATAATATTTGGAGTTGTGGAGTTATAAATATTATTTTAGTTTGGTAGAAATTAAATTGGGAAATATGACATTTGTGGCCGAAGTATTATAACCTCAATGGTTAGTTGGCAGAAGTGTTATATGTGATGCTTTGAAGTCATATAAATGCAAATGATATTATTTGGCCATGCATATACTTTATGTATGGAATGCATGGTTAATGTGTGCATGTCGTATAAGATGAATTATGTACTGCATGGTGCTTGTGTAATACCTTTGCAAATTGAAATTTGCAATGCATGACCGAAGTGTTATTTTAAGTATTGGGTCCTGACCGAAGAGTTAAAATGACAAATTAAAGTCATGGCCGAATTGTTAAAATCGCAATGATTAATTGTTTGGCCTTTATGTACTGCATGCTTGTATTTAATTATATTATATATTTTGTTTGCATGGGTTTTGCATACAAAGCATTAATATATATTTATATGGTTATTTTGCATGAGTACATAACCTACGAAGCATCAGTTTATTTAATCCCAAAATATATCTTAAAAGATATATCTTATGGAAGTTGGAGTCTTGAACCGCCAGTAACTTCCATGCAACTTCTCTAACAGCTATATTTATTTCTATAAATATTTTGGAGACATCTGAGAGAGAAAGACAATGAAAATGCAAGACAACAATCAAACTTGTAGGAGATCAAGATATTTCGAAGTCCTACAATTCTACAGGAAATTCTTAATCAAAGCAACTTAAGAATTTCATTCATCTTCTTGTATCCCATAAGATTAAATCTGGAACCCTGTTGCTTTTCTAAGGGAGATTTAAAGCTTATACGAAAGTGATTACACGCCTGAAGATAACAGATGATCCGGTTTTGTTCCCTTGTTCTTCTGTATTATATTGTATCTCTTTTGTATTACAGATATTAGCAATATTTTTCTAACAAGAAGATGGTGTGGCGTGGTGGTAGGGCTTTCACGTGTTGAGTTGGAGGGTGTGAGTTCAAATCCTTGGGAGCTAAGTGTTGGATTAACATTTTTTGCTATTAAGGTAATCTCCTATTTAAGACTTAACTGTGGTAATTAGTACGGTTAGGATAGTTACAGGGTTGCTAGTGGGTTAGTAATTAGATTCTTGGGTTATTATTATCTTATGATCACATAGTATAGTTTAGGTAATAACGATCCTTATTAGTACCTAAAGATTGTAATGAACCAACTAGGAATGTTAATGCCGCCGTTATTATTAATAGCCATAGTGATGGTATTAGATTACATTAATCCTCAGTTCATAAATTATGGACTTGCTGTTGAGATGAGCTTAGAGTTGGCGATTGCTTTTGGATTAATACGCTTCAAGAGGTAACCATCCATGTCTCACTAAACCTATTTTCACTCATGATCTATATATATGATTTGGTGTTAGAATCCTGTGAATTTCTTGGGGTTATAGCCTTGTTTGATGGTCTACGAACCTTCATTTGTGGATTATTGGACTTGTGTTCATCATCCTTTGTATGTAGATGCGTATGAGTAATTCTTGTTATGGATTCCATGATTTATTGGCTTCTGAGATGAGTAATCTGTGTATTCTGAGCATGATTTGTACTCTGGAATGATTCATCGTGTATTTTGTTTCGATTCTGGAATCTGTGCGTTAGGGGTGCACTTACGGTGCACACTGGCGATATAATGTGTCCCGCCAATGTGTTCCGCAAGTGTAAGGGCGGAATGGTGTGGCGCGAAAGTGTGAATCGTGATCTTCTTCTGTGCCTTCGTGCGGTGCAGTCTAATGGACTGGGTTGTTCCGTTGTTTCGTTCTGTCGGGTCATTTGGGATTCTGATCCAGTGTCTGTTTTGAGGTATTTGAACTCTATTTGATTCCTTTTGATTCTGGAATGTGTACTGAGCATCTTGTTGAGTATTCCACCTTGATTCTTGAGTAGTTATCCATGATCGTTGGACATTTATCTTAACCTATTGAGTTGGTATCGTTGGTTTATTCCTTGGTTGTTGTCCTGTGTATGTGTTGTGTTCATATTGTGAGATGAACACTGTTGGTGGGTGATTCTTGTGGGTGAATTTGAGTTGGTATGTGGAGACCTTGAGTCTTTATGAGCATTTCTTATCTTATTGGATCTTTGGTGATCTTGGGATTTAGTTGGTGGAATTATGGTGTAATTGCGTATGGTGTGGTGAGAGGAATTATATGGGCATCTTTTTGCCTCTGTGTTGGGCTTTTGCCTCTGTGATAATGGGCATCGTTTGCCTCCGTGATTGGGCTCGTATGCCTCTGTAGTTGGGCTTATTGCCTTTGTGTTGTGATATGGATATGGTGGTTGGTTTTATGGTTGGTATTGTGATTTGGGGGTGGTGGTTTGGTGCCTATCTTTGGTATAGTGGTTTGATTGGTCTTTGTGGTTACTGGGTTGAGGTTGTACCTCAGTTGGTATCTGTTATTCCTTGATATGTCGGTTTGGTTGGTTCCTTTGTGATTATTCTGTGGAAGTTGTGATTCAGTTGGTATCGTGGTTATAGACTTGTTATCTCGTATATTCGTATTGGATGTTGGTTTCATTGGAAGAGTCTTGGTTTGTGACTTATTCAGCTTATTTTTGTTGAGTCTCTGATTTTAAATAAAGAACAGTTCGTTGGTGCGTATATTCTATACGTTTGTGTAAACCTATTTACAAACTCTATTATATTATGTATCTTCTCACGAGTGTGAGTGGTTGATTGCTTAGCATTCTTTTGCTAATGGTTTTCTAAACTGTTTTCCAGGTATGCCGTAGTCTGGGCTGAAAGCGCGATAGAGCTAGTCTTCTATTTTGATAAGCTTAGACTAGTTCTTGTATTGGACTTTTGGGCCTGTGAGCCTTAGAGATGGATTATGTATCGACTTTTACGTTTGTCTTTACCTTTTGGATGGATGTTTATGGATTTTTAGCATGTGCACCTAGGATGGATTGTACCTAGGTGTGGCATGACACCCTTTAAGGTTTATATGCTTCCGCTATGTTTATGATTAGTTTATGAGATCTATAGCTTTTGTGTTTAAGTTATGCCTATCTCAGCGAAAAGAAAGTTGGGGTGTCACAGTGTTGGACTCTCAATCCAATCTCTAATAATAATAACCATCATTATTAATAATAAGCTAAGCCCTTAATGAATCGTAATTAGGCATTACTGATGGTCCTTAGTACTGAGAGTATAACTAAACCATAATTAATCCCTAGAATAGCATAAATCAATAAGCTCGGATGGCGTGAGCAGCTTCTCAACGTCTTCTCTCCCCTGCTCTCGACGGCCTCGCGGCGATAGTCCAGCAGCGGCATACTTCCCCTTCCTCCTCCCTTCCATCGGCGATGGTCGGCGCTTCGTATAATGGTGGCAAGCGATGGTGTTAGCAGTAGCATGAATTGGAGATTCGCATTTGCATTACTCTGGTCTTAGCAGGT
>NXFB01000484.1:34482-45853 GCA_002525835.2 Ipomoea batatas | reverse complement strand
GAATAGCCATCTTCGCCTACGCCAAACGCCGCCTCCACCGATGACCGCCAAACAGATCTGGAACCATAGAACGACCGCAAGCATCCGCCAAAACCATCGCCACGTCAAACCGCAAGCATCCGTCGATCGCTATTACTACACGCCTCCACTCCTCCGCCGACCGCACACGCCACCGCAAGCCTCCGCTGCCCCCACCGCAAAGCTCTGCAGATCCCACAAGCTGGTAAATCCTTTTTTTTCCTGGAAGTGGCTATTATGGTACTCTAATTTTGGTTAAGGTCATTGATTGTACTAGGAATAAGTAGTTAAACATGTATTTTTATTTTAGGTTTTAGGTTTTGTGAGCTTTTACTATAGATAGTTAGAAATAATTGTATCCAATTTAGTATTTGATTTAGTTCTGCATTTATAGCCTGCCACTGTCAACAATGGAGTTTCTTACCAATATATATTCCAATTTATGGAGTTAACAGATTACTCATTCTTGAAAATTTTCATTATTGTTTTAATGTTTTTGATGGGTTTTTTTGTTGTTCTTTCCTCCAAAGATTAGATTTTCCAGATTTTAAGGTTATGAATAAAGTCATGGATATGCACATGGTGCTTCTGTGAGAGTTTTTTTTTATGTACACTACACCTTTCTATTTTTCTTGATTTGAGATGTGACTGAATTTAGTTTGCTTTGTGTAATAGATAATTTAATTTGTTATTGATTTATAAATAATAGTTTGCTTTGTGTAATAGTTTGCCTTGTGCTTTTTATATTTAAGGAAGGAGGAAAGACTGAGATGGAGGGGAGGTTAGCTATTAACTGATAGTTTGTTAATTTTTCCAAGTAATTGAAGTAAGCTGGAAGTTTGATTTGAAAGTCAGAAGCTGAGGAAGAAAATGAGATTGCTGGGGCAATGAATCTCTAAAAAGAGGAATTATAATAGAGGCAAGTATTTACGACATCATAAAAAATGAAATTATATATTTGTTTTAATTTTTTGATAATGAGTAATTTTTTTAATAAACGCATTATAGACATTCAATTCTAAATTAAAGAAATACATATGTATTATTTTTTGTTGTACTTACTAATTTATATAATTTAATAAGAGTAATAGAGTGTGTACTTAATTTTCAATAAGAAATGTCTTTAGGCGCGAATCTCATCTCACTCAAAGTTGGCATAATTGTTAAACATATGTTACGAATATGTTGGATGTTCAACAATTATGTCAACTCTGATTGGGATGGACTTCAAACCTAAGACATTTCTTATAGAAATTAATAGATAAGTTAAACGGTAACCAAATATTCCATTACTAAAGTTAATACTAACAAAATGTGGAGTTATTTAAGGGAAGAAAAATAATATAATAGAGGTAAAGAAGGAAAATCATAAAAAAATCTAAAATCAAAATAATCTTAATCATTCATTTGATCAAATAATTTAACGGACATTTTTTAGTTCCCGTTATAGGTCTAACTTTATTGGCTATTATATATACACACACACATACACATGTATATATATATATATATATATATATATATATATTCACCGTCTCAATGTGTTGTCTCATTTGATTGTAATTATACAACGAGAATCTCTGGCCAAAGTATAATGAAGTTAGACTTCATGTGTTTTCAAAAAAAAAAAAAAGTTAGACTTCATGTTAAGAATATTGAATAGACATATTAACCAAGTTTATGGGTTTGACCAAATTCGACCATGGCCTTCACCTGGTTTAGAACAAGTGTTGTGTGGAAGGAATGTTGCATTATATTTGTAACGAAAATGCTCATTATATATATATATATATATATATATATATATATATATTTACAAACAAATGAGACAACACCTTGAGACGGTGAATATATATATATGTGTGTGTGTGTGTGTGTGTGTGTGTGTGAGACTCCTATTTTTAAAAGTCGAAATATTTAAAATAAAAGACATTTTATTTATTTAAAAACATAGAATTTGAATGTGGAATCGAAAATAACATTTTGAAACACACGGGGTGCTACCTCCACGTTTGGGCTACCAACTAGGCCCAAACGCACATGGTAATAGGGTTCTATTTATCTACAACATTACTGTTGGTAATAAAATACATCATTTAGAAAAAAATATTATTACAAAGCAAAATAAATTTTTCTCTCATTCAAGTTGTTTTGATTTATCGAACAATTCAGTAGTTCAAGAAGTTATTTTTAAAGATTATATTTGGATTAGATTGAGTCTGTACTTACTAGTAGACTTAGTTCAGAAGACGGAAGACCAAGGGCAGAACCAATCAAGAAGACAAGTTCAGAAATCAATTTAAGATAGTTAATCTATTAGAGATTAATCCGCAAGAAGATTACAAAAAGCCTGATCTTTCTCCAAAGTAACTGATAAATGGTTAACTCTAGAATCACTCTAAGCGATTTAAAAAGAAAACTTTAGAGGACAGTTTTCTATACATTAAACTAATCAACTTGGTGAATTTACAGTTCATATCAAGTTCGATTTGATGCTTGAAGGTTACGAGCTATAAACCATTGAAACGTTACTCGAGAGAGTTGTAGTTGAGCGGGAGTCTCAACTTGAATTATCGAGAGATCTTCACTAACTCTTCGAAAAGCTTCGACGTGATTGGAAAGAGTGTGGTGCATCCGTGATGTTCGAAGTGCTTCGCTCTTAATCGATTGTTTTGGTAAAAAGCATTTAATTGATTATGAATGAAGAGTTGGGCAACCATTTCAGTTATGCCCCCCTGATGTAGGAATTGACATTCTGAACTAGGTTACCAAACGTCTTGTGTTCTTGGATACCACTCTTATTGCTTGCTTACTGTTCACATGTTAGCGCTTCTCTGCACCATCTTTCGATGTAGGAAGCCCTAAACACCGTTGATGTGCACACTCCCACTTCAAGAGATCCTTGACTAAGGTCCAAGAAAAATAATAGGTGAACATCATGCAAGCACACAAGAATATAAACCTATTTGGTTTCTGTGCAATCCTCACTTGATGTAAAGAGGCAATTTCCAAAGAATATTCAACAAATTAAACTTTTCGGCACATCATTCCATGGGGACCTTGTTACGAGAAGTCTCATTCTTTACTTTGCTAATGGCACAAACGTGTAGGAGTTGCTGTTCTGGAAACACCAAAAACAATGTTGCGGGCACCCACCCTGAGGTTAACCGTGGTTCTGTCGGCGATTTGTGCGAACGGTTGAGCTGGGGGTTTATCGATCTACGTGCGTAGCTAAGCCGCCCTAACTCCGTTGAACAATTGATGGCTCGCAAGGGGTAGCGCGACGTTCTGCTAGTTGGGGTGCCGGTTGTAACGCTTTTTCCTCAAGTAGTTCCCGCACTAGCTTTGGCCAAAGTCATCGCACAAGTGCTCAAGGCATATGGACGAGTTATGAGGTCTGCCCACTCTAGCTGGGCAGATTTGCCTAACAAATCAGCACCGCCAGAGTAAGACAAGCGTATAACAATGTAGACAATCGGTCATTCGGTGCACTTGGAGGGCCACGCGCATAGTTGGACTAGGTTTTTGACCCGTCCGTTTGCAGCTCAGACTTGCAACTCTTGTCTAGTCAGCTAAGGATTAGCTGGGTGGTCGAGCTAGACGTCACTCGCCTTACCCGACCAGGAGGAGGGGTTAGGGAGCATTCTGTTGTGGGACTTAGGCAGGATGATTTGCGTAGGTGCATAGCACATCGGCTTGACGAGGAGGTTATAGTCGGTGATATGGAAAGTAGTTGGGAAATATCGACTAGGAGAGCGCACGTCCAACCTAGCGGTGCAGACCTTGTAAGAGAAATTAGAGACTTGTAGCAAAAGGTGGAGGAGAGAGAAAGGCCAACTACTAAGTCCTTTCTAACTACCTCTCCCTTCACGGCAAAGATATTTGATTACAACGTACCTCTAGATTTTAAGCTACCCAACCATTCCACATATGAAGGCTCCAGGGATACGCGCGATCACGTGATCAGTTATCGAGCCAAGATGCAAGTGATCGGAGTTGCGAACTTGTTGATTTTTCAGGCATTCTTTCCTACGCTGACGGGTCCTGGGCAAAGTTGGTTCTCATATTTGCTACCACAATCATCACTAGCTTTGAGGTGTTGGCCGAGGAGTTTCTAATGCCAGAAGCAATTTTCAGACTTGGCTTAGGTGCACCAAGATGAGGGGGAGAGCCTGCGAAGTTATTTGGCTCGCTGGCAGAAGAAAGTCCAGGCGGTAGAAGGAGAATGGGATGAAAGACAGCCTTGGCATTCTACATAGAATTCTTGCACGCAGACAGGTAGTACAATAAAATACGTGACAAGAATCCTTGGACTTATGCACAGGCCATTTAGAGAGCTAACTAGCTCGATGATTGATACCTTTGATTCTTGACCCTTTTTACCCTATACTTTAACCAATTTTTTATAACAAAGTGCTTTAATTTGAGTGGAATCTATGACTTGTTTGTGTTGTTTGATGTTTTCAGATAAAGTGGGCCACAACGAGTCAATAGGAGGCTTTTTGGAGCATAATGGAACAATTTTAGAAGCCTAGATTTCATTCAAGGAGGATCGGAGCAGCAGAACGCAAAGCGGGAGAAAAGTTAAAAAAAATGGCACCACACGGCCGTGTGAGTGGCCGTTTACCCCCGACGCAGGTTCTGTTTAGCAGCACCACCACACGGCCGTGTGGGTGGCCGTTGTCGCGTACTCTGTACAATATAAAAGCTGATTTTCTACTTTTTGTGCCCAAAGTTAGAACCCTATATAACTTAGACTAATTCTCTTTCATTTTGTTAGAGCAAAATAGCCTAGCCTAGCTTAGATCTGCACTACTTACTCATTTTGGAGCATTGTATTGAAGATTTGTAGTGAATCTCAACAATTCTTCTCCTTCATTTAATACCAAAGTGGTTTATTTCTTCATCTTCTCTCTTATTTACATTTATTGCTTATTTATGCCATCTTTACTTGAAATTGCTATGTTTACCTTACAAATGAGTGAGTAGCCCTTTATTTGGGTTAGATTAGGTGTTTATTGATTCTATTGATGCTAGCTATGTAATTATTGCATAAAAGGGGTTGAACACCCACCTAGGATTCTTGAGTTTGAATTGGGTTTTATTTCTATCTTTCAATAGTTATTGCGCAGTGATTATTGGTTGCCTTTGGAAAGTCTTTCATTACAATGGGAATTGGAGGGAAGACTTGAGCCTTCCCAATCTCAAACCCAATTTCCCTTCTCTGGAAATAGGGGTAAATTGAGGCTTACAAAGCTTTTGTTCTTAAAGAATTTTGGTTGATACACCATGGAAATGGGGCAACCCTTGTTCTAATCCTTGTGGGAACTTTGATTCTTTTGTGCTTGCCTCAAGAACCTAGGTATAATGTTCTTCCCCTAATATAAGTGTCAAATGCATCAATAGACTAATACACATAATTAAACCCATCTTTCCCAATTGAATTACCCCCTAGTTTTAATCTTGCTTTCCCTTTAATCCAAAATACCAAAAATATTCTAGTTTTAACTCCAAACCAAATATGATTTACTTGGATCTTTATGGATTCCAATACCTTGGTGCCTAGAGTTTAGGTAAACCGTTCTTTACGCGCTAAAAATCCCAATCTCCAGTTGAACGACAATACACACTGATACCTCTGATTTTATACTATTATTTGCCCTCAATTTAGTTAGTTTTGTTGCTTATTTTCTTTACCTTGGTGAATTTGAGACTCGTTTGTGTGTTACATTTGCTTAAGTTTATTCACAAACGGGAAGCAAAGGAAGGATTTTTGGACATCTTGGACAAGTTTCGGAAGCATAGGAATCTACCCAAGGATGGAAAGGAGCAACGGAGCACAAAAAGAGTCAATAGGCAAAAGGAGGGGGCACCACACGGCCATGTGGGTGCCCTTGAGCTTCAACGCGAACAACAGCAAAATCGCTACACCTCACGGTCATGCACACGGCCGTGAGCGTGGCAGTGACCCTGCTACTGTCCAGTATTTAATTTTCTGGTTTTTGGGTATTTCGAGCCCTAGTTTAGTTTAGCTTATTTTTCCTTCTCTTGAGAGTTTTCCCTAGCATAGATTAGCTCAGATTTACACACATTAACTCGTTTACAAGCTTGGAATCGTGGATTGGATTGGAATTACTCTTCAAGTTGTTAGTAATGTTCTTCTCTTTATTCTTTTACTTCTCAGATTCGTTGCTATGATTTCAATGTTTCATTCTTGCTTTGCTTTATTTACTTTAATAATGAGTGAGTAGTTCGCTTATGGGTTTAGATTAGGGATCTATTGCTAATCTTGATGTTCAATTTGTGATTATTGCATAAAGGGATTCAATTGTTTACCTAGGGTTTAGTTGAATTGGGGATTGAATTCTACTTGTTGTTAATTGATGACCACAATTGATTGCTAGTTTAGGAAAGGTCTTCATTACAACGAAAGTTGGGTGAAGAACTCCAGCCTTACCAATTTCAACCTGATTTTTCCTATTATGATAATAGGGGTAATTTGGGGGCTTACAATGCTTTAATGTTTAAGGTTATGATTGATACATCACGAAAGTGGGGCAATCTTAGTCTAATTCTATTTTATTGATTACGAAAGTAGCTAAATTGAATTCTTGTGTGCATTGCCTATAAATCCCCAGGTTAGTTGTTCCTTCCCTAATTCTAAGGTTGTTAGAGCATCAAGATTGCAATACCCCTATTCTGACTCATTCCCTTATCATACAGTTTATTCACTAGTTAATCTACTTTTCTTTTATTTCTCCTATTTAGTTATCATTTACTTGGATTCTACTAAATTCAATTACTTTAGTGCCTAGAATTTCTTAGTTCACACAAATACGTGCCATAGTCCCATTCCTCAGTGGAACGACATTTACACCCTCTTTTTACTATCACCATTTTACTCATCAAAATTTTGGCGCCGTTGCCGGGGATTAGTTTATTTGGTTGTGTTGTGTGATTATTTTATTTCTAGCATTAGAGTTAGTGAATTTTTAGGAGATCAAGATTATTTTATTTTATTTTGCTCTAACCCATAACCAATTTCTTCCAAGAGTGTTTGTGTTTGTGTTTGGCATTAGGTTACCCTCGTTTTATGCAAACTAGATCGAAGGGGAGCACCAGTCTTCATCCCTACAATCCAAACTTTGAGAAGAATCTAAGCAGGGAGAAGAGAGTGTTGCGCGAGTGGCTACGAGAGTTTCAGAACTTTGAAGTAGACATGGATTCCGGAGAGAACATCAACACCAGAAAGCTTGCTCAGGATGATGTCAACACACGCCAAGATCTTAGGCAGGGAAAGGTTAATGGGCAGAACCATGGAGTTTGTGTCGATCCTCCAGCGCTCAATGTTCAGAATCAGGCACAGAACTTCATGGTTAATCCGAATCCAAATGCATATGTTGGGGGAGGATTGGACATTCCACAGGCTCAAGTCCCATACGGGCCTCAAATTCAGTAGCGTCCTATGTTCCAGCAGGTTGGCCAAGGAGTTGGGATGCAGAATCTTCTCTATCAGATGAATCCTAACCTTTTCAACCAGTTTACTCAGCAATTTTCACAGGGAGTTCCTCCTATGTTCCAGTAGGGTGGTCAGCCACCTATGGCAGCTCACTTAGCTCTTGAGTTTGAAGAGGACTGCATTGTTTATCTAGGAGTATAGGCGAACAACTTCGAGCTGAAGACTTCTCTAATTCAGATGGTTCAAGCTAATCAATTTGGAGGTGCTCGGGTTGAGGATACTAAGGCTCATGTTGTTCACTTCGACAGGATCTGCCGGATGAATGGAATTCCAGTGATGCCATTAAACTGCGGTTGTTTCTTTTTTCCCTAAGAGATCATACTCTGAGTTGGCTCAATTCCTTTCCTACCAACCATTTTGTTACTTGGGAGCAGCTCTACAAGGCATTCATGCAGGAGTATTGTCCTCCTTCCAAGGCTGCTAAGCTTAAGAAACAGATTCAGAACTTCCAGCAGTTTGGTAATGAGAGCCTTTATGAGGCTTGGAAGCGGTTCAAGGAGCTAAGGAGGCAGTGTCCCAAGAATCTGATGACTCCAGGCGACTTCATCTCATCTTTCTATGAGGGGTTGTTAGACAGTGCGAATACCATACTTGATACCTCATCTCTTGGAGGTATTTTCATTGATATGGTTCCAGATTATGGTGAGCAGTTGATAGAGAGGATCACTTCGAATACTGCCTATTGGTACAATGAGATGAGTGATCCACCTAAGAAGGAGAAGCCAGTTGGGATGTTTGAAGTTGAGGAAAATATGGCAATGCAGGCTCAATTAGACTCCATCCAGCACATGCTCAAGCAGATGATGCAGGTTCTACTCAGAGTGTCCAGGCAGTGACTCAGCCTTCACCAGCTCCATAAGGTTCTTTTGTTCCTAATCATTATCCTATGCCACAGGTTCCTTAGGTCCCTCAAGGGATGGCTATGGTAGCTTGATGTGCAGTCTGTGGTGGCAATCATACTTCTCAGACTTGCTATTTGTTGGATCCTAGTAGCGAAGTTCCTCAGTCTAATGTGGAACAAGTTGATTTGATTGGATACTCTAGAGCACAAGGACAAGGGCAAGGTTATGGGAACTACCAGCAACAAGGAAGGAATCAGTTTGTTTCCTCTTGGAACAATCAGGGCAATCAAGCAAGAAATCCTCCTCCGGGTTTTCAAGGTAATCAAGGGCCTAGAGGGGGTAATCAAGGATCTCAGTGGAGGAACAATAAGAATCAGAATCAGGGGCAGTTTCAGCAAGGTAATTAGGGCTATGGGAATAGTCAAGACCAAGGTTTTTCAAAGCCATCTCAGGATGTGGATATGCAAACTTTCATGAATACTGTGTTGGCTTAGATGAGTAAGTTACAATCTGAGGTGGAGAGTCTTAAAGCTCAGCAGCAAGGAAGTGGTAATCAGAATTCTAATCAGGTTTCATCTTCTAGTGGTAGGTTTCCAGCTAGTACAAAGAATCCAAGGCACCAAGTAAATGCAGTCACCACTAGGATCGGAATAGCCCTGAAGGATCCTCATTTTCCTTCTAATGATCCAGTACCTGAGAAAACTGATAAGAGGGATGAGGGAGTTGAGATTGAGGATGTTCTTGATGAGAGTGAAGTGGAGCCTGTGATTCAGAGAGACAGTTCCAAAGGAAATGCGCTTGTGCAAGAAAAGAGTACCTCGAGCAAGAAAAGTGAGAACAAGGACAAGAGGACAAATGACTCGGTCATACCTTGCAACTTGTTGCCATTTCCATAGAGATTGTGGAAGTCAAAAGAGACCGAGAGAGAGAGAGCATATTCCATAAGATGCTGGATAAGTTCAAGATCTCCATGCCTTTTGTTGAAGCTGTGACTCAGATTTCATCGTACAAAAAGTTCTTGAAGAACATTCTAGGCAACAAGAAAAAGCCAAAGAAGAGTGCAGTAGTGGATCTAAGCAGGGGAGCATTGACTTGTGCAGTTCTTCAACATAAATTGCTTCCTAAGCTAAAGGATCCAAGTAGCTTTGCCATTCCTTGCATCATTGGTGGGTTTGTAGTGGGTGATGCTTTGTGTTATCTAGGGCCGAGTGTTAGTCTTATGCCCCACTTTCTTTACAAGAGACTCAACCTTGGTGAACCAAAGCCTATTACTATGACTCTTCAGATGGCAAATCGTTCCATAAAGCGGTCGGTGGGAGTTCTTGAAGATATCCTAGTGATGATTGATCAATACTTTATACCAGAGGATTTTGTTGTTCTTGACATAGAGGAGGATGCCAAGGTTCCCATTATACTTGGTAGGCATTTTCTAGCTACTGTTGGAGCACTTATTGATGTGAAGAGAGAAAAACTTGTAACGGAAGTGGCTGAGAACAAGATTGAGTTTGATATATTCAAGATGGCAAAACACTAGCCATCGTATGTTGATGAGTGTTATATGGTAGATGGGCTGGGAAAGTGCACTGATGAAAGTCGAAAGAAAGAGCTAGGGGACGTGCAAGATTCCTTAGTCACCTCTTAACCTCTTGAGGAAAAACATGCGCTAAAAAGTGGGAGGGGTTTCTTTGGTCCTGATCGTTTCTATAGGAGATGGATGAAGGATCTCTCTAAGTTCAAAAGGCCGTCATATCGGTTGGCCCACACTTGATTTCCATGAGGTTGAGTCAAGTTAGCGACATTAAACTTAGCGCTTCATGGGAGGCACTCCATGTTATCCTTTACTTTTTCACATTTTATTTTACTGCATTTTCATTATTTGTTTTAGTTTGAGATAGAGTTATGAGTTTTTCTATGTTTACGGGGTGTTATTTTCAACTCATATAATTTCCATAATATTCCCCATATAAATATACACATATTATAGATTTGTAAATCACATGTCAATACTAAAATATACACATTTGCTACTTATCACATCTTTAAACCCAAATACCATTTCAAAACAATTTAAGGACTCGAACAAATAAATAGCATAGTTGATAGAGAAAAGTAATTTTGACGGACATAGAAACTTACCTCAAAGTTAAGCTCCAATCTAGGCTCACTCGCAATAGCCACTTCAACAGGAACCTGTGAATCAATCCAGACTTGATCACTTATAGTATTCATCCACATCTTCATACTCTCAATACCCAATAATTAATCCTATTATTATCCTTTAATGACCACCTAATCATTAGTACGAAATCATGAATAATCATCATCTATAATTATCCCCTCATCCACTTACTCATCATGGTCCATAATTACCATCAACTAATCATTATTCACCTACTAATCATCGTTAATCAATTCCAACATCATCACTATTAATTCATAGCGTCATCGTTATGTTAATGTTCATAATTAAACAATGATAATCATCCATCATCAACAATTTAACACCCATAACCACTCATTATCATTTTTAATCCAATATACCTAAATAATAGCATCATTCAACCTTCACCATCTATCACTAATAATTAAACATCATCTTAATTTTCGTAATTATTCTAATCAGTATTACTAACTCAAAATGGTCTCTCCCCTTCACAAAAAAAAAAAAAATACTAACTCAAAATCACCATCATCATTAGCAATTAATCATCCCATCATCATCATTAACTTATAATTAGGCATTAATATTCGATCATCATCATTATGCCATAATCACCATTATTAAACATCTAACCAAGGTTTGAAAAGATGGCGCGCCTCGGTCCGAGGCGTATGGCAAAGGCCATGAGGCGCACGCTTCTTACGCAAGGTAAGAGGCGTCCGCTTCAGCCGTATGAGGCGTACAACTCAGGGTATGTCTGAGGCATAAGTTTGAGGCGTTAGTCTGAGGCAGTAAGCCCATTTCCCAACCTTTTCATAGTCCAATTTCTTT
>NXFB01000483.1:9844-24675 GCA_002525835.2 Ipomoea batatas | reverse complement strand
TGTGGTGGGATGATTGGGTGGGGGATGGGGCAGTAGCTAAAAAGTTTGAGGTTGAAGGCAAGAGCCAATCAAAGGAAAGGGTGAAAGATCTGTGGGAAAATGGAACTTGGAAACTGACCAATCTCAATGTGCAAACACAGCAGGAACTACTAAAAGTGACTCTGAGGGAGGGTAGGGAGGATCAAGCATGGTGGAAGTTGAATGGGGATGGAAAATTCACTCTTGCTTCTGCAAAGAAACTGGTAAGGCAGCAGGATACAGGAGTTTTGGTATAGACCTTGTTGGGCAAAAGAGGTGCCATGGAAAATGTCATTTCTTGCATGGAGAGTTTTTAAAGGCAAAATACAAGCAGATGACATTTTGAGGAGATTTGGATACCAATTGGTGTCAAAATGCTCTTATTGTACTCAACCTGGCATGGGAAGCCTGCAACATATATTCTGTACAGGAGCAACAGCAGCTCATGTATGGAGTTTCTTTGCAAAATCTTTGGGCTTTAATATGCAAATAAGAGGGATTAGACAACTTTGTCAGAACTGGTGGAGAAGAAATTGCCAAGGAACATAATGGTTAGATTTCTAGCTCAGAGGCTTCCAACTGTGATATTATGGGAATTGTGGGTGCATTATAATCAGTGCAAATATGGAGGGGAATCACCATCTGGGGCAAGAGTAATTTTCAAAGTGACTGGGGATATGGTGGATTGTATCAAAAGAAAATGGCCATGGGACCCATTCCCTTCTAACTGGAACTACATAATGAAGAGGGCTGAAGGGTTTAGATGTAGTAATATAGTAAGGAGGGCAAGTTGGTGTAAACCACCTAAGGACTGGGTGAAAATCAATATTGCAAAAGGGAGTGGGAGCTGTAGCTTCATAATAAGAAATTCAAAAGGGGAGTTTGCTTTGGCAGGGATATACGCAGGAGATGGGGATTTGATGGAGCAGGTTTTGAGAGATTGTAGCAACTGGTGTAGGAAAATGGGGTTGGGAAAGGTGGAAGTGGAGATGGAAAAGCCAGCAGGAATTGGATTGCTGAACTGGGATGTCAAATGGACAATATGTGAGAGAAAAATCAATTGTGCAGCTCAATGGTTGCTTGACAAGTGTATGGGCCAGAACAAGGTGTTCAGAAGAACTAGTGCATTACCAAAAGGCATTTGGATGGTGCTTGGCTTAGAGGGGTTCCCTCACTTCACATCTATGCCTGGATGTGATCTTGCTCCTCTGGCTGATGTAGAGAACAGAACATGGGACCCTGGGGGTTGATGCAGATGGCAGCTGCCTGTGGGCTGAGGAGGACACTAGCTACAGATGCCATGTCTTTGGCTTTACATGTCATGGGATTGCAGATGAGCACTAAGTGAATCCTGCTGAGGAGGGTGATGAGCTGCTCACCTGAGGCACTGAAGGTTCATAGGTGTGATTGAATAATGAAGGCCAACAACAACAACCTAAATAAGGTCACATGCACATAGCAGACAGCATAGAGCATCATATGCAGTGTTAGGGTGATGCTGCTCACCTGATGCACTGGATGAAGAGGGATGTGACTGATTAGTGATGGTTGCCTGGCTTTGCAGCTTGAATGAGGTCACATAGCTGGTTACAGGCATGGAGTTTAGACAACATAGGCTCTCATTTGCAGCAGCAAGCAGTGGTAAGGGTAGGAACCAAAATGAGAATGATATGGTAGTGAGTGTTACTCTTTGCTTAATCATCTCTCCATTTGTTTCATGTCCTGTGTGCTGACCATGGGGGGCTGGTAGTGCATGCTTGTGTGTGATTAATTTTAGACCCCATCCCAATTTTAGAATGAGAATGCAGCTAGGCTACATACACAATCTGGATTGTAGGGGTGGGGCTTTGACCATTTAAGCAGATGGAATGGTGGAAATGGCTGGTGGAATGAGAAAAGAAAAACAGGAGAATAAAAGAAAATGGAAATGAAAAAACAAACAACACAGAATGAAAAAGAGGAAAAAGAAAAAGAAAAAATATGAAACAAAGAAGAGGATGGAATCTGCTTGAAATATGATGATTGGGGTTGAAGGAAGGATTGGATGTTGCTTGACTTGTACCTCTCATTGCTTAGATTGAGAACCACATAAATCTGTCTCGGTAAACTACAAAGCTCTGTACGAGATATGATTGGTTGAAAGTCTAAGGGTGAGGCCCTGTGTTACCATTGCTAGTGTCACGAGGATTGAATGCTCACCTTTTCAAAATACGGAGATCCGTATGAGGCTGAGCATCTTGTGGCGCTAGGGTGGGTCTCATTGCTTTTGGTGTGATCTTAAAAGATTTCCTTGGCTAACATACAGAGCTCTGTACAGGGGAATTGGGTCACATCTCTAGGGTGAGGACATAGGCGGGTGGGAGTTTCATTTTGGATGAGTTTTGGAGTCATGAGCTTTATTCTCATTTTTAACTTGGGTTTGGGTCTTTGGATTAATGTGAATGCATGAATTTATGACGTAGGCTTGTATGGGAACGGATATCCATGTGGAATTATGAAACAAAGGGCATGCAACTAATGGAGTGGTGCTTAAGGATTAAGTAAGGCTTGACTTAAGTATCAATACCACTTTGCTTTTTACCCTTACTTGGGCTTGTATGAGGTATGATGTGAGGACTATGTGAACAAGTAAGGAATTGTAAGGCTTTGGCCTCATATGTTGTGTTTGGTCACTTTTGGACCATGTTTGTAAGGCTTTGCCTCCGTTTGTGATGAGATAAAGTCCAAAGGTTTCTTTAAAAAAAAAACCCTAAACCTAAACCCTAACCCCTAAATAATAACCCCAAACTCTAAACCTTCTTTGTAAGGAGTTCACCGGGTCTATTACCGACACCTCCATTGTCTTATTGCCTAAAAAGGCCAATCCGGAGACATTTGCTGATTATAGGCCCATTAGCTTGTGCAATTTTAGGAGTAAGATTGTTACTAAGTTAATGGTTGTCAGATTAGCTTCTATCCTCCTCAGGTTATTGTCGCCTCACCAGAGTGGTTTTGTCTCTGGGTGGTGTATCACTGATAATATTTTACTTGCTTCTGAGATGTGTCATGGTATAAAGCTAGGAAATCAGGATACAGTGCTGAAGCTGGACATGGCTAAGGCCTATGACCGGGTTTCTTGGTTTTTTCTTGTCTCTGTGATGCGTAGGATGGGTTTTTGTGAGGTCTGGATTTGGTCTATCGTGCTATTTCTAATGTCTAGTATTCTGTTATTGTAAATGGGGTCAAGGAGGGTTTCTTTACCTCGTCTCGTGGTCTGAGGCAGGGAGACCCTCTTTCCCCCAGTCTTTTTATCATTGCTGCAGAAGTTCTGTCCATGTTCATTGCTCGAGTCCATTTGGACGAGAGTATCCCTAGATTCTGGTCAGATGGTTAGCTTCCCTAAGAGTGGTTTTTATATGCATCCGCGTACCTCAAGCAATGTTATTCGTAGGATTAGAGATGTGACTAGGTGCATTCATAAGCCTTTCCTGTTTACATATCTTGGGTGCCCTATTTATGTTGGTCAGAAAAAGTGTGTTTATTTCTCATCTGTGGTGGACAAGGTGAAGGCTAAGTGCCTTGGGTGGCAACGTAGGTTGTTATCTAAAGGCGGGAAGGCAGTATTAATCTCTTCTGTTTTGCAGGCTATTCCCTTACATCTTTTTGCAGCTTGTGCTCATCCTAAACAGGTTATCCGGGACCTTGAACGATGTTTTGCAGGCTTCTTTTGGAGGCAAGCAGGGGGTTCTCGTTACAATTGGGCGTCATGGAAAACGCTAGCCTTTCCCAAAAAGGAGGGTGGTGTGGGGTTCCTTGATCTAGACCTGATGGTACGAGTATATAGTGCAAAGCTGTGGTGGAATTTTCGCACAGTGTATTCTCTGTGGGGAAATTTCATGAGAGCTAAGTACTGCAGTCGTGTTCACCCATGGCAAAGCTTTTGCAGTCCTCAGATTTGCATACTTGGAAACACATGATTAGCGTTAGGGATGAGGTGGAGGTGGTCTTGGGTTGGCGGCTGACTCATGGAGATGTTAATCTCTAGTGGGACAACTGGTCAGGACTTGGCCCGCTAGGGAGCCTTTACCACTTCCCTCGCATTGAGTACTCTGGTGATTTACTGTCCGACTTTATTCAAGATGGGGAATTGGATTTGTCCGCCTATGATGACCTTCTGCCAGTGGGTTTGGAGGCGGACACATCCCGCTTAGGTCAGATGACTGTTGATATGCCCATTTGGCGGGTAGCTTCAGATGGTAAGTTTTCTTTCTCCTCTGCAAAATCTCTGTTACGGACTGAACCCGTGAATTCTGATCCTCTTTTGAGTAATTGCTGGCACAAGCACCTGCCCTTTAAGGTGTCTTTCTTGGCCTGGCGGGTGCTCCGTAGGCGTTTGCCCACTGACGATGTTATGGCCAAGTTTGGACACGTTATAGTTTCTAGGTGTTGGTGTTGACAATCCCCTGTTAGGACAACTATTGATCACATTTTCTATATAGGGGATACAACAAAGGCTGTGTGGCGATTTGTTATGCGGTCACTGGGCCTTCACTTCAGTCATCATGGTCTCCGGACCTTGTTGGCAAGGTGGAGGCGGGTGGTTGCTCGTAATCGTCTTGTTTCCTTTGTTTTTTGTAGGTTACCTTATCTCATCATTTGGGAGTTGTGGAAACACAGAAATGCAGACATGCATGGTAGGGGATTGCCCAGTGTGCCACGGGTGGTGTATGGTGTGGCAAAGGGGATGGCCGAGTGCCTCTTTAGGCGTTGGCCAAGGGAGCACATTTTGCCGCTGAACTGGTCTGTCATTTTGTCCTACATGGACTCTCATGTGCCTCGACGCATAGTTCGTGCTATTAGATGGGATCTTCCGCTTGATGGTTCTCTAAAGATCAATATGTCGTACTCTGAGTCTTTGGGTGGGACTGCTGCCTTGGTGCGTAACCGGGGGGTGGGTTTTGCTATGGCTTGGCCATGTCAGCAGTTGATGGGTTTCGGGATATTTTCCGGGTACTGTTCCGCTGTCTTGAATGATGTTTAGCCCAGGGATTACATCTTTGGTCTTAGAGTCTGTGATGTCTGAGCTTAAGGGATATGTTGATACCTCTATTCCCATTCCTTGATCCTTGGATTCTGATGTGTCACGTCTCCGTTTTCTTTGTTCCTGTGCCTCTGTGTTTGTTGTTCAATGTCTGCCGCAGGGTAATCTACCTGTGTCTGCCTTAGCAGATTGGGTTGGGGTAAAGATGGGGAGTTCAGGTTTCATAGTCTGTTTTTTGATAAATGCATGAGATGCTTTTTAAAAAAAATAAATAAATAAAGAAAAATGAGAAAAAAGAGAAAAAGTGAAAAAGACAAAAAATGAGAAAAAAGAAAAAGAAAAAAGAGAAAATGATGAAAAGTTAAAAATGAAAAAGATTGTGAAAGAAAGTTGGTTCTGTTGTGCTTGGTTTGGAGGCGATGATGGCTTGGCTTTATGCTAAGTTTAGCCTCAACAACGCAGATGTCAGCGGTAGAAGAGACACCCTAGTCCGAGCTGAACGGTGGTTGGGCAAGATTTTTTAAATCCGTTGACCTAGTCAGGCTTGCTGCTGGCCAATAGTAGCTGAACCACTTTTGGGTTCTGGGTGGGGTTGGCTATGCTTGGGGTGTTTACTTTTCTTTCGTGTCTCGTTCTGAACAATATTTGTTATTCATTCATTCAATAAGTCTTTGTTTTCTGCTTGCTAGTTTATTTTATTTTATTCGAGGTGTGCATTCTTCTTGTTCATTGTATGCCTCTTTATTTTCCTTTGGCCTTCTGAGGTGTGTTTGGTCTACGAGCTATATTGGTTTCGCCCTTGTGGGCTTTTCTTTGAATAGACCATGCCTCAACGTCGGTGCTTGCGGTAAGAAGTTGCACCCTGACCCGGGCTAAACGGTGGCCGGGTAGGAATTGTTTAAATCTGTTGGCGGTTAGTCCAAGCTTGCTGCTGGCCCGTAGTAGCTAATCCCGTTGGGGTTTCTGGTTCTGAACTGCTCTCTGGTTTTTGCCGTTTGCGGCCTGCGTGCCGATGTATTTTTTAGGCCTGCGTGCCACTTTTAGTTTATGGACTTTTCTAGTTATTTGTTATGATTTCATCTTGTTTTATGAGTGGCCTGTGTGCCTATGGGATTGGTGGGCCTGGGTGCCTTGTGTTGTGCTTGGTATGCATTACAACTGTTTGAAACAGGTGTTATGTTGTCGGATGCGGCAGGACGGCGCATGGTGCTTAGTTGATACGCAGGTTGCTTGGTTTAGTACTTTGTTCTGCTTTTGGTGTGTTTGGCAGCTGTTAGTGTTTCTATCTCCTTGATAGCCCCTAAAATAGCCGTTATGTTGCTGAAATTTCGACAACGTACTTGAAGACTTGGGCTGCTCATAAGCTTCTGGCATTTATTCATTTCATTATTTCATTATTTCTTTATTTATGTTTGGGCTATAATGAGCTTGTGCAATTATTTTTAAGTTTTCATTTTTTAGGCCTGGGCTACTATTTTTGGGCTTGGGCCCATTCTTTAATTTATTATTTCTTTAGTTTAGGTTGAGCCATTTCTTATGGCCTTATTTGATTTAATGGTGACTTTTGGACCATCTCTTGTAAGACATTTATTTTTGTTTATTAATAAATTTTATTTTGTTAAAAAAAAAAACTCTAAACCTAAAACCTAAACCCCCTAAATTAAAAACCTAAACCCTAAATCATAACCCTAAACCCTGAACCCCTTAAATCATAACCCTAAATCATAAACCTAAACCCTAAACTCTAAATCATTACCTTAAACCCTAAACCCTAAGCCCTAAATCATAACCCTAAGACTTAAATAATAACCCCAAACTCTAAACCTAAAACCTAAACCCCCTAAATCAAAAACCTAAACCCTAAATAAATGAATAAACTCGTTGTTATAGCCTTCCAAAAATTTTCCAGAATTTGAGAAGCTTGAACAGAGTGATGAGTCAAATTGAACAGAGGAACAAAAGCGACCATTGCAAACTGGCTATCCGTCAACAAAAATAGCCACATGCCATCAACATGATGGTCAATGGTTACTCAAAATTTTTTTTAAAAATAAATCAAAATAAAAATCTAAAAATAAAAATATTTATTTAAAAAAATTAAATAAAAATAATTATACATATAGGATCCACATAAACATAAAATTCAACGTGTTAGCCTACTTATTAGTGTCGCACCAGCAATAAACTACTGACAAGGAATCGCGGACCTTAATTGTACTGATTTACATATTTAGAGAGTTTTATTAAACTTTTTTCAATTAAGGAACCTCAGTTTACTATTTGTGAAGCTTAATTGGTCAATTTGAATTTTACAATAATTTAATTACTTGTTCAATTCCTTGCGTGTTTGCTTGAATATGAGTAATTAAATCATTGAATTAGAACAACTAAATATTATAATAAATTAATTAAACGTACATATAGGCTCATGAGTCAATTAGTCCTCAAGGCCTCAGGATCGAGTCATCGTCAGCATTCTTGTCCCCTAAAGTTCAACAAACACGGGACGACGACGTTGAAGCTCAGTGCGTCAGTGCGTACGTGGCATATAAAAAAGACATCTTTAAACAATATTTTATTAAAAAAAATCATAAAATCATGATAAAAGAAAAATAATATTATAATGCTTGTTACATATATATAATGGAAAATTGTAATTTATGTCCCTCCATAATATGTCAATTATCAATGTCACCCATGAATTATTAGTGGTGTAAATGTTGCACTCAATTTTCAAAGCGGTACATATATTGTCCCTCTCGTACCGTATGTGATGGACAATATATGTATCATTTTGAAAATTGAGCGACAATATTTACACTTGGGAGGGGCAATATATGTATCATTTTAAAAATTGAGCGGCAATATTTACACCACTAATAATTCAGGAGCAATATTGATAATTGACATATTATGAAGGGGCATAAATTACAATTTTTTCTATATATAATTTTGTAGCTCACAATTTTTGTTTTCATTTACTATTCAATTTTTATATATGCCATCCAAACCAATTAATTAACTACGATACAATTGTAAAAATTAATTTAAATTCAATTTGTATCACGAGTTTGACACTTGAAAAAAATTAACAAAAAATGTACAATTTATAATGTTCTTGTAGATAAGGTAATCTATATATTGCATAAAACACCATGACGGGAGCATTTACTTGTTTCGGACACGTTTCGTCTCGAAAATTCAATCATTTCATAAATATTTCACGTATATGTCCAGTGAGATTCAAACCTGTAACATCTCGTTTGGGAGAACCACAGAGGTAGCATTGGGTTACAAACTACTTGGCTAATAAAAAATATGTAAAATAATTGAAGTTCAAGTGTTGGCTTTGTTGTAAGTTTGACCATAAACTTAAAAATTTTGTATCATTTATGTCTGAAGAAGACGATTAGAGAAGGTAAATCCTAAAATGAAAATCAATTTGTTGTGGTTAAAGAGGTATTATTATGTTAAATTATGGGGTGTGTAGTTGGATATGCGGTGAAGTGTAGTCGTTTTGATTCTCTTTTTTCTCATTGGACAATGCTATTTTGGGCGAATTGTGTGGGCCCAACCAGATTCAATTCTGAGTGATTCAACACTTTATTTTTCCCAATTTTCTTGTTTTCTACGTACCGTAACACTTCTACCTTAACGAGTTTCGGACATGATGACCGACCGGTTCAAGTTCAAACGGTCAACCACTCAGCTATCTGGTTTTGAGCACTGCACATACATATATAAGCGCCTCCTCTTTGCAGTTTTATTCATCGTCACCAACCTCTCAATCCTCTCATCTATCATCCTAAAATTCTTTATTTTTGTCGTACGTTCTACCTTAAAAACCATCAGACAAGATCTAAGAGACAATGACACGTCAACCTAGTACTGTTTTAGCTTTTATTTCCGTACTTCTTATACTCACCATCAAACCTCTTGAAGCCAGTAGATTGGTTCCTCCTCCGGGCCCCAATCCTGGGACCAACAATGCCGTTAACTCGGAACCTCTCGGCGACAAGAACTTTGCAGTTACATCTAAGAACGGAGGTTCAAGGAAACTTCTTTCGTCACCATCTCCGTGGAAACCGGTCTCTCCTCTGACGCCAAACGCCGGCACCAACTCCGCTCTCGTCGGAGCAATCAACTTTGCGGCAGGGTTGCTCCCGACAAAGGCGTCAAGTAATATTCTCCTTCCTTCTCTGCAATGGCGGCCGGTTTCTCCTCCGTCAACCAACCCCGCCCACAACTAACTCCATTGGCACAGTTAGTGAACAGAACTATGCGGGTGGAAAAATGGCTAGCTAATAGCTAATAGTTAATATTAGATCGAAATGCTAACGTAGTGATTACTGGTTTGTAGATTTGCACACATATATATAATGTTTTATTCTTCATTCTATAGCTTTTCCCAAAGCCATAATTTTCATTGAAATCAATTGTTTTATCAGTACATACTCGATCAATAGCATAGTCATTAAAAAATTAAATTGAATCGATAATGGCATTTGTATTTTGGAATAATATAATGTATAAAAATACATGCATGTTTTATTCTTTAGATTTGGTATACACTATAAGTTATAGTTTGTAGGCTATCATATATATTCAAAAATTCTTCCTAATAATACAATTTACCCCTCTTACGTAGATTGTTGACTCTTGTTTAATTTGCTGATTGTTATAAGCAGATCAGAGTTTAAATAACAGTTGTGTTTTTTAGAAAAATTATTCGTATAGAACTACATATATAAATGTATATTATATTGGTTCAACTCCTTATTAATTTATAAAGTGTATACAATATATATTTTATATAATATAATAAATATACTTTAGGCTAACTATATAATTAAATTTATAAGAAATCACTTGAGACTTTTCAATATGAAATGATCATTCAAAATGTAAGAATCATTGATAAAAAGTAAGATGTGTGGTTAAATAAGTAATATTATAAAAAGTAAGAGGTGTGATTTCTATTCAAATGTGGTTGCGCCTTCCCGTGCGGTCGGTGCGGAATACACCACTATGTATACAAATATACACCACTAAATGTTAGAAAATGCATGCACCACAATGAAAATACACAAAAACACTAAAAAATGCACAACACACCCAAAATAATGCATCATAACTCCCCTGCCCCTAATGATGTATTTGCTAACACTGTGTGGTGTATATTTACATACCTAATGGTGTGTTTTTGGTGATGCGTACCTAATGGTTCATATTTGTGTGGTGCATTTTCTAACATTGAGTGGTGTATATCAGTATACATAGTGGTGCTGTCGCACTGACCGTACTTTAAGGCACGGACACACCTGATTATGACTATATATATATATATGTGTGTGTGTGTGTGTGTGTGTGTGTGTTATTTTCAACTATAGCCTATTATAGTCCTGGGCCAAATCACATTAAAACATTGAATCCAATCAATTAGTTAGTCTAACTCATGCTCTTATAAACTCATATGTGATCGATCTCTTATTTTTCAATATGAGACTTGGTAAACACTTATAGTCTTTTGTTAACTAGAATTGGAATACAACTTCCAATAACATGTTGAGTTGACTTTCCCATAAATCAAATGTTGTCACTCCACAATACTATTTTGGGCAAATTGTTTGGGCGAACCAGTCACAGATCAGATTATTCAACACCATTTTTAGGTTTGTTCCATACGGTAAAACTTCTATTCCGAGTTGATGACTTATTCAAGTTCTTATTAAACGTAATAATATTCCCGGTCAATTCAAACTGCAGAACGTCAACCTATCTGCTTCAGTTCGTTGTTTGAAGCTGCTTATATATAAGCCTCCTCTCCCCATTTTATCATCACCACCTTCATCTCAACCCTCTAATCAATCATCCTAAACATTCTTAGCTTTGTCATATATAATTCCTTAAAATTAAACCAGCAAACAAGATCGAAGAGACAATGACACCTCAACCTAGTACTCTTTTAGCTTTTGTTTCTGTCCTTCTTATACTCACCATTAAACCTCACCAAGCCTGTAGATCGGTTCCCCGTGACGACGGCGAACCGGTGTGGATGAACAAAAACCATCTTTTGTTGCCATCTCTGCAGTGGAAGCCGGTTTCCCCTCCGGGCGGAAATCCGGGCACTAACGGCGCCGTTAACTCGGCTACTCTTGGCGGGAAAAACTTTGCAGCTAAGTCGACGGCGGGAAGTTTAAGGAAACATGTTTTGTTACCGTCTCTGTGGAAGCCGTTGACCCCTCCGACGCCGAACCCCGGCACCAACTCCGCCCTCGCCGGAGCTAAGAACTTTGCTGCTGGGTTGCTTCGTTCCCTGAAATGGCGGCCGGTTACTCCGCCGTCGAGCAACCCCGGCCACAACTCGATAGGGACAGTGAAGGAACAGAACTACGCAGCTGCAGAAATGTCTGCTCATCAATATTCAATAGAATAATAATCTCTCGTTTGATGATCTAATACTCACATACTGATGATTACTAGCTAGATTAATTGTATAATTATCTTTCATTCATTTATTCTTTTAATTTTTTATTTTTGAATCCAATTTTTTCACAGAAATAAATTGTTTGATTAGTGTACTCAACACCATCAACAAAGAGTGATGATCTGAATTCACGAGAAGGTGTCTCAAAAAATGGAAACCCCGGCCATTCTCACTATATATGATCACAAAAATTTCACTCTATTTAATTAATTAATATGCTTAATTTGTATGCACAATTCATCTGTAGAATTAGATAAAAATAAACTAGTATAATTAAGTGTAATGAGCTAAGCGAGGATCATGACATTAAAATAATTTACAAAAAAGAGTCAAATTAACGCCCTAAATCTATGTACAATTGAACCTTTTAATTGGAAAAAAAAACATTGAATGAAGTCACAATAGTACAATAATACGATTATTGAACCTCTTAATTGAAAAATAAAAAATAAAAAATAAAAAACTGAAATGAAGTCTGATAAACTGGCAATATAGTGCGATTAGACTTCTATTATTACTTATTCAACATGTTAGTATTGAGTTTACACTAATTAGGCTAACACGTGGCATTTTATGCTTATATATGTGAATTCTGTGTATAATTATTACTCCGTATATTTTTATTTTAAATTTATTAAAAAAAAAACTTATAATTTTTAAAAACAACTATCAACCATCAACTATTTTCGTTGACAAACAACTAATGTGGCTATTCGTTAACGGACTAGACACCCATGATTGTCCAGATCTGGACAACGTAATTACGTAACATGACAAATGTACAGATCTAATAGAAGTGGTCGTTGTGCGTGCCTGCCTCCATCTGAGAGGAACAAAGGCGAGCATTGCAGACTTACTATCCATCAACGGAAATAGCTACCGACTGTCGACATGATGGTCAATGGTTACTCTAAATATAAAATAATAAAAATAATCTTAAAAATAATTTTTTATAAAAAATTAAAATAAAAAAATAATTATACGCATAAAATCTACATAAAGCATAAAATATTACGTGTTAGCCTACTTAGTGCCGCACAAGCGCTAACCTGCTAACTAATTAAGTAATAATAGACCTTAATTGCAATATTTTACCAATTTAGGTACTTTAAATAAACTTTTTTCAATTAACGACTCTAATTATAGTATTTTTTTGAATACAACTGACCCTATTACATTGTAGTATCTGTTCATCTATACTTTTCTCAACCTGTTGAAGCACAAAGAGTCAATTTCGATATCTCCTCCACTGAGGCTCGAACTCATGACCTTTCATTTGAGGGAGGTCACTACATGCCATTTGAGCACAAGATGCTTGGCTAATTATAGTATTTATTATGCTTAAAATTTGAAATTTTACAATAATTTAATTACTTGTTCAATTCCTTGCGTTTTTCTTAGAATTTTGGTAAATCATTGAATTAGAATGACTCTATTTGGCAGAACTTATAGTATAAAAAATATATAAATTTTAGTCTTTCGACAATAATACATGTATTAGTTTTGATCCTTGACTATTAAAATTTTCAAATTAGGTGCATGACTGTTCAATTTGTATCACATTTGGTCCTTGACGTATTATTAATATTTTCAAATGAGTTTATTACCGAAATGGTCCCTCGACTATTGCAAAATTACTAATTTGGTCTTCGATAATTTTTCATGCTCAATTAAGTCCCTCGACTTTGAAAATTTTAACCAATTTGGTCCTTCATTTATTTTGCCGTTAAAATTGGGACCAAATTGGTAATTTTGCTATAGTCAAGGGACCATTTCAGTGAAAAATTAACTACCAATTTGGTCCATTAACTATACCAAAATTATCAATTTGGTCCCAATTTTAACGGTAAAATAAACGGAGGACCAAATTGGTTAAAATTTTCAAAGTCGAATGACTTAATTGGCACGAAAAATTGTCGATGACCAAATTGGTAATTTCGCAATAGTCGATGGACCATTTCAGTAATAAACTCTTTTCAAATTAAGTGTATGACTATTCAATTTATATCACATTTGGTCATAACATTAAATTTTCAAGCAAAATTTTGGGCCAAGTCACCGATGACCGCCTAGTTTATTTAATTTTTATTTTAATCATTTTTTAATTAAAAAATATGAATATAATATAGAGTTTAAAATTGTGAATATTGAGTTTTGTAATTTTGTATATTGAGATCTAAAATTATAAATATAGAGTGCTAAAATTGTAAATATACAATTTTAAAATTAATGAATATAAAATTATAAAATTATAAATATGGACACGAATCTACCTTGCAAGGTGTACCGACCGAGTCCATGGCATAATAACCCGAACTTGAGACGTTTTGCAGATTCTTTTTGTTCTCATTGGACAAAACTATATTGAGCGAATAGTGTAGGCCCGGCCCATATCAATTCGGAGAATGATTCAACACTTGCTCAGTTTTTTTTTTTTTTTTTTCTGTACGTACCGTAATTCCCTTCCACCTTAACGAGTATCGAAGATGATGACCTCTTCAATTTCAAACGGTCAACCACCCTGCTATCTGGTTTGGACCGCATATATAAGCGCCTCCTTTTCGCAGTTCAATTTGTTCATCATCACCTACCTCTCAATCCTCAACTCTCATCTATCATCCTAAAATTCTTTATTATATATTGTTAGTTCTTTAAAACCATACAACAGACAAGATTTAAGAGACAATGACACATCAACCTAGTTTTATTGTTTTAGTTTTTGTTTCTGTACTTCTTCTACTCACCACTATCAAACCTCTTGAAGCCAGTAGATTGGTTCCTCGTGGCAATGGCGAACAAGCGGGGACGAGAAAGAAACATCTTTTGTTATCATCTCTGAAGTGGAAACTGGTTTCCCCTCCGGGCCCCAACCCGGGCACGAACAAAGCCTTTAACTCAGCGACTCTCGGCAACAAGAACTTTGCAGTTACATCATATCCATGAATGGATGTTCAAGGAAATTTCTGTCGTTAAATATTGAGCAATCTCTTGTATATCAATATAGTGTGTATAATTCTACTTTGTAGTGTCTAATCTATGGTGTTTTGCGTATGCTTCTTCAAGCCATCTTTGTTGCATGGAAGAACAGGGCAAAAAATTATTACCTCTCTATGTATAATTTTTTATAGTGTGAGGCAAATTACAAACGTTAAAGAAATATAAACAAATACAATACACAAAGCATAGTACAATTAGCTAATCTATTTGGTATATATGCTTTTTCTATGAATGAATATGTATGCACCCTATCCAACATTAATAGTTATATATTCATATGTGTCAAGATGATGATAGATTGATAAGTGG
>NXFB01000482.1:36012-58865 GCA_002525835.2 Ipomoea batatas | reverse complement strand
TCTCTTTTTCTTTTTGTTTTTATCTTTTCTTGTTCCCGCTCTTTAACTTCGTCTGAGTTTTTTAGAGAGATAGAGAGAGAGAGCTATTTTTATAATGGTTTGGCTAACCAAGCCTACTCCACTCTTCTCCTTATAACTTCTAAGGAGGTTTACACAAATCCATCCCTTTAGTACAAAGAGACCACTCAATCCTTGAACACAAAACCGGACTTGAGCATCTAGGTTTTTCAATTCTGAGAGTTTATTCCGCCTCTTTTTACTTCTATTGAGTAGAGTTACAAAGATTGAAGATAAAATATTCTTCGCTGCAACTAGAAGACTTGGCTTTGGATAACTTGATCTTCACGATTTGAATAGCGCAAGCTTCATAAAATTCTAGATAAAACTTTGTTGCTTTGATCTCTTCTCTCATTGGTCACTAGATGTGAAACTTTTTGAATGCTTGAATACTTAAAAAATTTTCAGATTGACCAGAACCTTCTTCAGTCTTGGAAGAGAGTATTTATACGCATTTTAGAAATGTGTCCGTTGGAGGAAAACCCATTTCAAATGTCTATTGAGTATTGACCAACGTGTAATCCGGCAGTTAGGTGAGTGTGTCAGACTTTCCAGCCGTTGGAGACTTATTTTGCTCTGAGCATATCTTTTTACTATGCACAAAATGTCTAGACTTTTTAAGGAAAATCCTCTTTGGGATGTGAACCTTTAAAACTTTTTGCCTTAGTCACATTTACTAGTGTTTTTAAGGTTTCGATCTATTAGCCCAGAGAATGTCTCGAGTAGTCCTTTTCGAATGGTTAAATGACACTATTCAAGTTAACGCTTCAAACACTTAACATTCCACAACCTCTCGGATACGAATGGTTGACTTTACCATTCGTTCAACCTTTTACATCGAAAGATAGGTCCTTTCACTATTCATCATTTGCAACCTTTCGATCGGTCATGCAATCTTGAACTCTTCGACTCTTCTAATCTTTTATCTTTCGAAGCTTCTTCCTGGCCCGAGATGTAACCATTCAGGTTACCATTTTAACTGAAATTGACTATCCGAGACGTATCGTTTCGGATCACTAATTTGGACTATTCGAAGGAGAAAATAAAGATCCTAAGTTTAAGAGATAAAAATAATTTTGGTCTAAAATTTCTAATTGTTTGGTATCATCAAAATCTAAATACAAATGTTCCTAACAACGCACATTACGTGGTTTGCATTGATCGGGTGGAAGAAAAAGAAGAATGGCAAAAAAGATTTATTTTATATGACTAATGATCAATGTCTTAATGAAGCGTTGTGAGTAAAATAAGATTACATGTAATACAACTCTACTAACAATGAGAATAATTATTTGCTACACACTATATATAAATAAATTTTATATGACTAATGATCAATGTCTTAATAAAGAGTTGCAAGTAAAATAAGATTACATGTAATACAACTCTCCTAACAATGAGAATAATTATTTGGTACACACTATATATAAATAAATTATTATATTTTCTATTGTATTTAACCTGTCTTTGACTTATTTAACCTCTTCAAAGTTAATGGAACATAAGTTTGTTTTCTCTTTTGAGGACTTAATAATTGGATAAAAAAATCTTTAACCTTTCTAAAAAATCACCTCTATTTTCTATTGACCACACCCCTATTTTCTACTAACTTCCATTTTTCCCTCTAGTCAAACACTGAAAACACGAAAATTAAAATGATTTTCATTTTCCCGGTTTCCAAACGCACCCTTAACCTCTCCAATATTTATGGAACATAATTTTGTTTTATCTTTTGAGGACTTCATAATTGGAAAAAAAATATTTAACCTTTTAATTTTAACCTCTCCAATGTTATGCCATTCTACAATGAACAATTTTTATCACAGTATTAAGGAAGAAACTAAAAAACCACGTCAATGTTGTCCGTTATAAAAGCTGAGTATTATTAACAGCAAGCGAGCTTAGACCTCTGGGAGGGGCTTCAATTCAATCACACGGAGGCAAACAAATAGTCACTTTGTAAACGCGAAAAACTTGAATTGTATATATATATTCAAAATTCAAAGTGTCGGTTACAAGAAGTACTATGTATCAAACGAATTGAAAAAGGGGTACAATCTCTGTGTAGAAGTCCTCTGATTCTCTACTAGAAGTATGCTGCTCAGAAGTATGCCGAATTGGAAGCGTGCCTATTTTGGAAGTGATGTATCAAGTTCAGAGTATGTTGAACTGGAAGTATGCCAAGTTTGGAAGTGTTCCGAGTTCAGAGTATGTTGAACTAGAAGTATGCCAAGTTTGGAAGTGTACCGAGTTCAGAGTATGTTGAACTGAAAGTATGCCAAGTTCGGAAGTGTATTGAGTTCAGAGTATGCTGAACTGGAAGCATGCCAGGTTCGGAATATGCCGAACTGGAAGTGTTCCTTGCTGAAGGGCATCCGGAGTTAAGTAGCTTGCTCTTCGATGAAGGGCTAATATGCAGCTTGATCTTCAAAGAAGGGCTTCGGTGCAGATATACTACGGGCGTGTTCCAGACAATATCCTGGCGAGATTTCTGCAGAGCTTCGGTATGCAGATCTTCAGAGCTCCCTTTCTTTGAAAATGAAATCAGTATTTATAGTGGTGAATGGGTAGGAAAAATATAACCAACTCTATCTATTTGGATAATTCTCAATTTAATTTAAATATTTGAATTAAATATGAGAAATGTATTGGGACACCATCACGTCTAGGTTCATGATTTTATATTTTCAAACCAATTTATAATATCCATAATTTCCTCAAAATTATATAATCTACATATAATTTGATGGGCCAAACCAAGTCAAAACTCGTCAATTTAAGCGGCCCAATTAATCCATATAGCATGGTCCAACTCAATTAAATATATTCCTTCAATTTGGGCCGACAATTCAACAACAATTACTTTTAATTAATCAATTAGACCAATTAATTATTTATTGAGTCATTTAATCAACCCAATTAAATAAATACTAGTCCAATTTAATTAATTAAAGCAATTAACTTGATAACCCATCATCCGTCACGGTCCAATAGCTTCATTTAAATTTTCCAATGCTTACAAATTGCCCCTTCGGGACTTGCTTTGCATGCTTCAAAATGCAAAGGGAAGAAAGACCCGAAATTAACATAGTCCAATAGGCTCAATTTGCGATCCATATTTGCAGGTAGTAGCTCAATGAAGGTCATTTTGACTACAAAAGTTTTCAATTTATGCAGGCCTAACAAAAGTCAGTCCCACAAGCCCAAAGTACATCAACAATCAACAACCCATAGCCAAATCTTAATCTTAATTTTGGTCCTAAATTTCCTTTTCAGAATTTGAAAGCTAAACCAGCCTATGTACGTGGAATATCGGTCAAATTCTCCTGTAGATACAATTCTTATATCATCTTGATTTGCAGCAACTGATTACACTCATTCAAATCCATATTAATTCTTTCTCCTACTCGGTTCACAACTCCATCAACTGTAGGATCCTAACCACATGATAAACCACAAAATCAGAACCTGATAGGGATTAGGCAAGAAATTTGGAGTCCCAAACACACTCAAATTCATCCTTCTGCAACTATATAAATAATCTAGCAGTTCACCACTCTTCACATCAAGAATTAAAGAACCTGCAATTTACTGCTTGCAATTGATCTTCGCGAGGTCTCGGCCTTCAAAGGTAATTTTCTTTTTCACAATACACTATCTTCTTGGTTTTTTTTTTAAAGATTTCAGAATGATGAAGGCAAAGCAATCAAGAAACGATAAGCATTAGACAAGAAACACTTGGAAAATAATTTTTTATGTGTGCACATTTGCTTTAATAATATATGTACAAACGCATATAATATATGATATATACACGTGATATGTGTATACATATAACATATACTATATGGGTTGCCTTGGGTGTGTATTGTGATATGAGAATTTCCTTGATCACTCTCATGGAAGCTTTTCTTCGAGCCGTAGCCTTAGAATTGTTTTCAGGCTTTATAAATTGTTGACACTTTCGGACTAGGTCTCTTGACTCTTAGCGCGGCTTCATTTATCAAGAATCATTTTTGAACGTGGTGTCTTGGGAAACAATGGGGTCTGACACGAAGAGGAAACCCCTAGTGTCGAACAATGAGATTGCACAAGACAACATGTCGCACTAAGAACCCCTTCCCGCCACGACTTTGAGTGGAGAACTGGGCTTTTGACATCGAAATTTAGCCCTTAAAAATATGGGCTTTGCATTCTGGCCTACGATATCTGGAATATTCAGATATACTCCTAACTTTTAGGGAGATGATGCTTGAAGGTGAAACCTCGCGGAACTAGCACCTTGCTAGTTCCATTTCATGATACTGTTGAATGGACTGAGGTCATACTCAGTATGAATCACGACCTTATATGGAGGCCACCATGAGACAGTTTCAACTCGTGTAGGGAGTTTTTGAAGGATATGAGGCAGTTTCGACTCGTGCCAAGGAGTCTTGAAAGGTATGCGGCAGTTTCGACTCGTGCCAACTGCCAAAGAGTTTCCTTGAGTTTCCTCCCCTTTAAAATTTCATAAGGGGTTTGCCCCTTATAAGCTCACGGTCAGAAGTGTATGTGATTGCGGCACTTTTATTACTGAGGCTATCAAAGATTTAGTCAATTTAGTCAAGGCTGAGATTGTAGTTTCAAATACCAAGGCAGAAGTCACTCGCATTCAAGAGTTGACTCTGTTGACGCTAGAAGATGAAGAGAGCCTGAACCAGGCGAAGGGAAACTTAGAAGCATGTAGAGATGGCATGCTTAACTTTAGGCTTTAGTTGACTGATGTTCTTTTTTTTTCTTTAGTTTTTGTTTTTTTTTGGTAGCAAGACTTTTGGTTGTTTCTTTTCCCAACTCTTGATAATATCAATACATTTCATTTGTGTGCTTTTCTTTCATCTTGATCTAATGAATGATTGTCTTGACGAATCACCCTTGAAACATGAATTGGATTTGTTTTTGTTATGACTGAACTTAGATAATTTGATTTCTAAGCTGCCTACGTACTCCAATGAAGGAGATCAAGTAAAACGTAGTTCAAATGATTTTTTTTAATAAGTAAAGTCATTCACAGTTTAAACTCATGCGAGCTAGGAGCATCTATGATTTGGGCCCACCCATAGACAAAGCGAGATGCATTAGCAGTTTAACCATGTGCTGCATTTTTTGTGGATGAGTCACTCATTAAATTTCCATGACTTGCGTCGATACCCTGGATTTAAAGGTAGTAGAGCTTCAGGAATATCCCATTTATTGGACCCATCTTCAAACCATCTTCACTAACAAACTTGTAAGCTCCACCGGTGTATACCTCTTGGACCACATAGAAACTATCCCATTTTGGAGTGAATTTGTGGCCAGTTTTCGTGTCACAATGATAGGCCTTTAAACAGCTAGGACTTTGTCACCAATTTGAAAGGAACATGTTCTCACCCTTTTGTTAAAGGCTCTTGACATGCGAGCTTGATAGCATTCTAAGCTCTATCGAGCTTGCAAACGCTTTTCATCCAAGGCTTCTAACTCAGCCAAGCGTAACTTAGCATTTTCTTCATCAGTAAGACCCTCTTGTATGGCCAACCTTAAAGAAGGTATTTGGCGCTCTAGGGGCAAGACCGCTTCTACACCATACACCAAAGAATATGGAGTGTTTTGAGTAGGTGTGTGGTATGTGGTTCTATATGCCCACACAGCTTCTTCCATTCTGTGATACCAGTCACGTTTCGATTTTGAGACCACTTTCTTTAACAGATTGCATAGGGTCTTGTTAAAAGTTTCAGCAATCCCATTTGCAGCTGCATAATAAGCTGAAGAGTTTCACTGCTGAATGTAAAAAAGCTTGTAGATCTTATCCATCAATTTATTGTCAAAGGATTTCCCCGTTATTAGTTAAGATATATTGCGGGATGCCAAATCAATAGATGATATGGACACGGAGGAAGTCTACAACATTTTCCTTCTTCACTTCCTTTAACGCCACGGCTTCTGCCCACTTTGAAAAGTAGTCAGTGGCGGCCAATGTGTACGCATGCCCTGTAGATGACTTGGGTGTAATTGGGCCAATCACATCAAGTCCCCAAGCATCAAACGGCCAAGATGTAACTATTGGTGTAGAAGCTCTAGTGGCTGATGGATAAAGTTTGCATGAAATTGACAAGCTTAGCACATTCGAGCATAGTCTATGCAATCCTTTACCATTGTAGGCTAATAATAGCCCATTCGCTTAATATGGAAGTGCAACTTAGGGCCTGACTGATGCGCACCACAGACCCCATAATGAGCCTCTTGCATAGCTTGTAATGCCTCATCTTCTCCCAGACATCGGAGCCAGACTCCATCAAATGAATGACGATACAACGTCTCATTATAGTAGATGAAGCGAGGAGCTCGGTGCTTTATATCCACCCTTTTACGAGGATCTTTTGATAACTTCCCATCGGTGAAGTAATCAATCAATGATTGTCTCCAGTCATCTTGGCCAATGTCATAAACGAAAGCAGTAAGGAGTTCAACAATTTCATCAATTGAGCCATCTTCGTTGAAGATAGGTTGAACTACCCACTTTTGGCATACTTGTACTTGGGCTGTAGGATGAGCAATAGTTGAAGCCAATGCGGCTAAGGCGTCAGCCTGCTTGTTCTCTATCCTCGGTACATGTTCAATTGTGACGTCACCTAACCATTGTATGAGTATCTTTGCATAGTTGTTGTATGAGACTAACTCTGCTTTCTTTACTTCGTATAGACCCATCACTTGGTTGACGATCAACTTTGAATCTCCATAGATGTTAATTCTCAATTGTTTCATATCAACTGCTATCTCTAACCCAAGTATCAATGCTTGATACTCAGCAGCATTGTTTAAACAAGGCTCTATCAAGGTGAATGAATATGGCAACACTTCACTTTCTGGAGTGACGAAGGCAACTCCAGCTCATGCCCCTCTTTTATGCGCATCTCCATCAAAATACATCTTTCATGGGGGTAAGACTTCAATGATAAGCACATCATCGTCAGGCAGATCATCGGACAACTCCCATTCAGCGGGTATTGGGTGATCTGCTAAGAAATCGGCTAAGGCTTGCCCCTTAATAGACTTTTGCGGCACATAGATGATTTCGAATTGTTGAAACAATAGGTACCACCTTGCAAGGCGGTAAGAGAGAACGACCTTCGCCATAACATACTTTACTAGGCTCGCTTTCGACACAATTCGGATGGTATGAGCTTCAAAGTAGTGCTTGAGCTTTTTAATGGCAAACACAAGTGCCAAACACAACTTCTCAATTGGAGAATACTTTAGCTCGTTCAAGGTCATCATTCTACTGAGATAGTAGAGGGCATTCTCTTTCCTGTTGTCATTTTCTTGAGCAAGCAAGGTGCCCATAGAGCTTTCTTGGGCGGAGATATAGAGAATCTATGGCGACCGTGAATATGAGCGGTTAATACGGGCGGCTTCATCAAGTATGACTTGATACTTTCAAACGCGTTCTTGCACGCCTCATCCCATATGAATGGGATGCCTTTCTTCATTAACCAGCTAAAGGGTTGACATCTTCCTGCCAGGTTTGATATGATCCTTCGGATGTATGCCAACTTCCCTTGTAAGCTTTTAAGCTCATAAAGGTTTCGCAGTTCGGGCATCTTCATTATAGCATCAATCTTAGGTTGTTAGATCTTAATACTCCTGTGTCGAACAGTGAACCCAAGGAACTTTCCGACAGCAACCCCAAAAGCACATTTCAGGGGGTTCATTTTGAGTTGAAACTTTCGCAGGCGGTCAAAGATTTTCTTTAAGTGCCCCAAGTGATCTGTGCGGCGTTTCGACTTCACAACCAAGTCATCAACGTAGCATTATACCATTTTATGAAGCATGTCGTCAAATATAGTCTACATAGACCTTTGGTATGTAGCACCTACGTTTTTCAAACCAAAGGGCATCACTTTTTAGTAGTAGATGTCTTTTGGCGTTCGAAACGTCGTCAACTCCTCATCTTCCGGCGCCATGCAAATTTGATTGTAATCGGAGGAGCCATCCATGAATGACATGATCTCATGTATAGTTACCGCATCTATCATCAACTCTGTGATGGGAAGTGAGAAGTCATCTTTCCGGTATATAACATTAAGGTCCCGGAAGTCTACGCATACGCGGATTTGGCCGTTTTTCTTGCATGCAGGCATAATGTTTGATATCCAAGTTGGATATTTCACTTCGCGAATAAATCCAGCCTCTATAAGTTTGTTGAGTTCTTCTTCAATTGAGGGGATAAGTTCAGGGTGAAAGCGCCGTTAAGCTTACTTAATTAGACGGCATGCCTTTTTCACAGCCAAGCGGTGCACAACCACCTTTGGGTCTAACCTTGGCATCTTCTTGTACGTCCATGCAAAGACATCAATGTACTCTTTCAACAATGTGACATAGATTTCTTCATCTTCATTAGAAAGGTGTGTGCTAATGAAGATAGGCCGAGGATTCTCAAGAGTTCCTAAATAAACCTCCTTTAATTCATCTATTGCGGCTTGTACCCCTTCCTCTAACTCATGGGGTGCTTCATCTGCGTCTTCTCCCTCAATCGAGGTCTCATCACATAGAGTGATGTGGAAAGACGATGCTTCCTCGCCCTGAGTTGGCGCTACGTAATCACTTGAACCAACGCTTTCCTCATTTTCTCCTTTATGTACACGAGTGTGTACAATGGTTCTAGGCTAGACTTTTAACACTTCTCCACATGAGACATGAATGTTTGTTTCTCGCCTCATACGAGAAGGAATCATACTTCAAAGCCTTTTAGAAGGTTTCGCTTCAAGAGGAGGACTTGCATTGTCTGTCATAACTTGGACAGCTCCAAGTCGATCATGTATTGACTTTCTCTTGGGGGCTTTAAGATTTGAGCCCAATCCGTCAAAGACTGAGCGTTGAGACTCAACTTTACCCATTCTTTCGAAGACTGACTTCTTCTTGCCATTGATATGAATGAGTCTTGGATCATACTCACTTTCATCTGTAGAGATACAATTGCTTGCATCCCTGTTTATAAAGATTCGCACAGGTTTAGGGGGGGGGGACATAACCCAACCCTATGCGTGCATGGGGTTCTTGTTGATTTGCCTTGCCCTTACCACCAGCTTCGTGGATAAGCTTTCCCAACTTCTGGGCTCATTGGGGTTATAGCCAGCTCTGGCTAGAAGCTTATAAGCATTAGGGTTGAAGCCCTCAGTATGCTTGGTGGGCAAGACTTGGTGTGATTTATCACCACTTTTCTCCTCAGATGATTTCATTGCACTTGCTTTAAGTGTGTCAATTCTTGCGAGCGGGAAGATGAGTTTTGTGTTGTGCTGATCCTCTTCCACAACTTCCTTTCCCTTTGACTTTGGTTGGGAAGGCGGGTTGTCATTACTTTTCTAGGCATTTTCTACGAAGACCTACTTCTTTATGTAGAACATTGCATCCGCAAAGTAAGACTCATCCTCTGTAAACGGGCTTTCATCAGCGACTACCTTTTCAATCACGCTATTCTTTTCATACATGAGGCATTGATGCCAAGACGATGGAGCCACCTCATTTTCATGTATCCAAGGCCTTCCAAGTAATAAGTTATAAGATGTCCTCGCATCTATGACATGGCAGGCGACACTTGAATTTAGGCCTCCAACTCTTAAGTCGAGATTGACGATGTCGATTGCTCTTTGCCTTCCTTGGTTAAAGCCTTGTATCATTAGATGGCTTTGGGCGAGCTCATCTATAGATCCACCAAGGTCTTTCAGGGCTTGGAGGGATAAGATGTTGACGGCTGATCCTTGATCAACTAGGATTCTTTTGAACCTTTGACCACGTGTATGGCCTTCAACAAGTAGTGGGCGATTGTGTGACACACCTCCAAGGAACAAGTCTTCATCCTTGAAGGTAATTTCTGTGGAATAGGAAGATGCCCTATGTATTTGCATTTCCTCATTTTTGGTGTGTTTGGGAGATGAACATTCTCCTTCATCCACTTGCTTGTCATTGGTATTGAGGCAGGAACTAGCAGTGTCTGTCCCTCGAAGATTAAATCCTTTTGGCATATATTGAGCCAAAGGAACTAGTGTTCGTGGCTGCTTGACATGCCCCTTCATCTTTGATTTGCGAGCATGGCCACTTGTTGAGGTTTTTGCAACCCAACTTTTCACTGTGTGCCTCGGACATCTCACAGGCTCAACTATTTTCTTCCTATGAGTGACAATCACCCATTTTCCTTCGGATGTGTTATCATTTTGATGCGGTTTTAAACTTTGACCAGCAGCATGCTTAACAATGAATGGGAGTGGACGCTTTCTTTATCCCCCATCTCCCTTCTCAGCAGCATGCGGATGGTTTAGCAAGCTCAATTTTCCCGTATCGGGCCAACGCCATAACTTTGTCTTTGAAGATGAAACACTTATCAATCGGATGACCAAGAAGGCGATGGTACTTGCAATAATTTGGGTCATTCACCCTTGAAGCTTCATCAGGGCGCTTCATCTTTGGCAACTCGATGAGCCTAACTTTGAATAGCTCATCAAACATAAGAGATACGTCGGAATCCAAGAAAGGATACGTTTTCTCCTATCTTTCTTCAATTGTTGGCTTCCTTCCTTCCCTTGACAGGCCAAAAAATGATCTCAGCCTGGGCCTTTCATTTGCTTTGGTGAAGACTGTCATTGGTGTAGCCTTCACAGTCATTGCTTCCTTCTTTTCTTATTTTGGAAATGGTTTATTTCCATTCTTGAATTCTTGCTTTCCAGAAGCCTTGGAGGAGTTAGGCAAGTTCAATACATTGAGCCCTCCCATAGCTTTGATGCTCAATTCCATGTCGTGAGCACGACTGGAGAACTCCTCAAAGGACTTTGGCTTAATCTCTTGTAGGATATAGGAGAGTTCGAAGTGCATGCCTTGGATGCACATCTCAATTGCAGAATTTTGGGATATCCTCTCCTTGCAATTTAGGCACAATTCCCTCCATCTTTCAATGTAAGCACCGACATGTTCGCCTTTCCACTGGCGAGCGGTGGTGAGTTCTAGGAAGCTAACCATTCTCCTTGTACTATAGAAGCGGGTTAAGAACTCACGCTCCATATCGTGCTAACTATCAATGCAGCCGAGCTCGAGGTCGGTATACCAATCAAAAGCATTTACCTTTAAGGAACGAACAAACTGCTTTACTAACAGATCGCCATAAGTCCCTACATCACTGCATGTTTTCACAAAGTGGGCAATGTGCTGTCGAGGGTTTCCCTTGTCATCAAATTGCTGAAACTTAGGAGGTTGATAGTCGAAGGGCATTTTCAACTCCTCAATCCTTTGTGTGTAGGGCTTAGCATAGGAATATGAGGGTTGGCCTCCATTCAACTTGCCTTTGATAGCCCCCATTATGTAGTCGTTCAACTTATTCACTGGTATCATGCCTTCAGTGATTGGTATAGTTTTCTCAGTTGCAGGCAAGTGAGAAGTAGTTTCTCCCGCTGCAAGGCTGACAGGAAGTTGTGATTGCTGAGCAACCTCTTCTTGCTCTTCGAGCTGCTTTCCGAGAGCGCGACTTCCTTGTTCCTCCATGATGCTTCTTACCCTATCATCAAGGGTGTTGATCTGTTTTTCTTGATTTTGAAGGAGTATAGTCATTCCTTCAAGAGTCTTAGCAATTCTAGCTAATTGTTCTTCCACAGACTTAGTGTTAGTCGCCATGCCAGGCATGACGGTATAGACATGCGTCCACTCAGGCGCAACCTTCCATAATGGGTTTGCCGAAGATACAGGGGAAATACTTCCGCTACTAGCATTCCCTTGCATGGAAGTTGGACTACCACCATCGGTGGCTCCCTTAGCAGAAGGTAGGCTTCCAACATGAGTAGTTGCCTTTGAGGTGGTAGGGGCATTGTCGATCCTTTGAACCACTCTTCGAACCATGACATGAGGTTCAGGTAGGTTGATCCCCAAGATCTTGGCGCGATTCCTAGTCAGCGGACCTTGTGTGTTCTGAGCAGCGCCGGAACTGGCTAGAGGCGCAGTCGCGCAGACTTGGAATGGGTAGCCTGGGCATAGGTCCTCCTGAACATGGGATTGTTCGATGCCATTGGATGCGTTGGTAGAGGTAGCAGGTGGAAGTAGTTTAGTAGTAGAGAGATGACAGGCAGAGCGGTCCCACTGGGCGTGCCAAAATATGTAAATGCGAAAAACTTGAATTGTATACTACCTCCGTCCCAAAATGGATGTCTGGTTCGTTTAACGATGCTTGACTGAAATAATTTTTAATCCAATTTTTCATAATATTAAGTTTAACATTAATATATAAAATTTATATATTTAGAAACTACATTAAAAGTACTATTAAACACAAAAAATTAAATTTAAAAATAATAAAAAATTAATAAAGAAAATAAACAAAGAAGAAAGAGTTGGTTAGACCCATGAATAGTAAATAAGACATGTAAAATGGGACAGAGGGAGTATATATATACAAAATTCAAAGTGTCAGTTACAAGCAGTACTATGTATCAGACGAAAAAGGGGTACAATCTCTGTGTAGAAGTCCTCTGATTCTCTACTAGAAGTATGCTGATCGGAAGTATGCCGAATTGGAAGTGTGCCGAGTGAAGTATGCCAAGTTTGGAAGTGTACTGAGTTCAGAGTATGCTGAACTAGGAGTATGCCAAACTAGGAATATGCTGAACTGGAAGTGTTCCTTGCTGAAGGGCATTCGGAGTTAAATAGATTGTTCCTCGATGAAGGACTAATATGCAGCTTGATCTTCAAAGAAGGGCTTCCGGTGCAGATATACTACGGGCGTGGTCCAGACAATATCCTGGCGAGATTTCAGCAGAGCTTCGATATGCAGATCTTCAGAGCTCTTTGAAAATGAAACCAGTATTAATAGTGGTGAATGGGTAGGAAAAATATAACCAACTCTATCTATTTGGATAATTCTCAATTTAATTTAAATATTTGAATTAAATATAAGAAATGTATTGGGACACCATCACGTCTAGATTCATGATTTTATATTTTCAAACCAATTTATAATATTCATAATTTCCTCAAAATTATATAATCTACATATAATTTTGATGGCCCAAACCAAGTCAAAACTTATCAATTTAAGCAGCCCAATTAATCCATATAGCATGGTCCAACTCAATTAAATATATATATATATTCCTTCAATTTGGGCCGACAATTCAACAACAATTACTTTTGATTAATCAATTAGACCAATTAATTATTTATTGACTCATTTAATCAACCCAATTAAATAAATATTAATTCAATTTAATTAATTCAAGCAATTAACTTGATAACCCATCATCCATCACAGTCCATCATTTAAATTTTTCAATGCTTACACACTCTACAATGAGCAGTTTGAATAACTAACAGCAAAATTCATTCTATATCATGAAAACCTTTTAACTACTGCAAAACTACTGCTGTAAAAACAAATACCGTCTCCTCCACAATTGTAATACTGGAATTTACACTTCTACTCACAATGGTCGATCTAATGCATCAGTAAGGTCCAAGAAGATAAAGGAATAGACTCTACCAAGGCTTCAGATCACCCACAGGGCCGGCGGTCCAATTCAAGACCTTCTCGCCAGGCTTCAAGTAGACGCTCCTGTCGTGAGGCAACTTCCGAGCAAGTCCATTCAAAATTTGATGGAAAGCGTCCCCTGATTGAGCGGGTTGTGGGAACAACATCGCCTGCTTCATTGAAGGGTTGGCAAGCAATCTCTGCTTCCTCAGTATTTCTTCGGGTCGAATGGAGGTGAGAATCGTATCCAAGTTGGGGACATCCTTCTCCGCTACAAATACTCCAATGTCTTCCCATGGGATTGCATCAGCAAAAGGCAACACAATGTCGTCTGCTATGATAACCGGGATGCACCCGAATATTACTGCTTCAACCAATCTTGGACTCCACGGGGCCCATCCAAGTGGGCACAAACAGAAGATAGCTCGCTGCATGTCCTCGTAGTAGGTAGTTGGATGCTCAGTAGAAATGTCGAACAGAGGATTATCCTTAAAGTTCTCCCACACTGCAGCCCGGGCACCTCTGGAAAGTAATAACATGACATGTTAGATAACGAGCTCTGATGTGTTTGGTAACTAGGCAAAACTAAAACCTAGCTTTATGTTGGTGTCTATTTACCCCATCTTTGAAGATTATTATAAAAATTCATTTGTGTTTCCATGAAGGTAATTAAATGCAATGGAAAAGTTAAAACTCTTAATAATCCATTACCATTTACCAAATAGGTTATGGGTATGGTGAGATAAATACCTTGCATAATAACCACCTTCTGGATCATTACCAACATCATAGAACAGACCTCGAAAGTAAACAAAAATGGATCGTGGAGTTTCTGGAGGGATCAAATGGGTTTGCATTTTCTGTGGCGGAGCATACGGGGGAATAGTGATGGAACCGTCCTTCAAGCAGACATGATTACGCTGTCCAAAAGTTTGAACCAAGGTAGCTCGCTGGAGTAGTCGAAGAATCCCTCTTTCAATAGCTTTTTCCTCCTGCAACCAGAACAACATGATGTGGCAACAACAAATGAATTTTGATATTGTCACGAGTTCGAATCCCAGCCTTCTTGGTATGAGCCGGTCAGCTATGGGCAACCTAGGTTGGTTTACTTTCTTGTGGTTCTTTGTTGGCTAAGATCACAAGGCGGGATTTACCCAGTGCACACCCTTGGGTAGTGGCTGCGGGTTTCCCTCGTCACCCCAAAAACAAATTAATTTTGATCATCTAGTAAAAGCTAAAATTTGAGAGTAATATAACAAGATCAATTATAGCAAATAACCTATCTAGATCAGAGAATTTCTCTTATTTTCTCTTGGCTTAATTTTCAAAATTTTTTCGGGTTGTGAAGACCGAAGAGGGCAGTGGAGAAATAGAGAGAGAGATTTCTTACTTGATAATGAAAACAAGCACCAAAATCATGTGGCACAATGAAGAAGTGATCCGCCCCCTCTGTCCTATTCCAGTAAGGCCAGTTAGAAGCAATAAGTTGTATTGCACTCCTCATCATACGAGGCGACTTGAAGGGTAAAGGAAGTCCATTTGGCGTCAGGTCACAGGTAGTGTACACTGGAGTGTAAAACCAGTCAGCTTCCTCGGGATTAAGGGTTCGGACGGGGCTAGATAAAAGGAACCTGTGCATGTAGATCTCGGCAGCAAACATATGGTTAAGGCATCTTTGATCCTTCTGGAGAATTTTTTTGTTGTATTTGCTTGGAAGCTCATACACAAAAACTTTTAACCTTCCAACTGGATTATCTTCCAAGACATCACCAGCACTACCTGAATTCACAATAAAACTGCAACTAAATGCCCATAGATCGATGACTTCAGAGCAAGAAAAATGTGGACATGCAAGTACGTCCCCGAGTAATCTACAAAACTGTTATACACCATTATATATTTATATTGAACCTTTTGAAAATCTACTCATTCTTTTAATTCTAGGTACCGAATTTAATATTAATTCCTAGTACTTCTGGATGCCCAATTGGAGATTAACTCCATAACAGTTGAGCAGATCCACTAATAAGCCCAAACCCTACAAAATCACCTGAAAACAAAAGATCACCACATTCTCAACCTCTGACATGAGAATTTGAATCCATTGTCTAAGCATTAAATTCTGAATCCGACAAGCTGTTTTATACCGCATCAAATGAGGAAGCACAGAGTCGGCCTTGTGCAAACTAATCACATAAGAAATTGTAGCCCTTTCAGTTCTATCCCTTTGATGCATATTTTCAGCTAATCAAACTCACTTCTCTTTGAATTTTCTAAGGATTTACAAGGAATAAAATTGCGGAAGGAACGCACTCAAATCATTTTTTTTTTTTTGGATGATGAGGGAAACCCCACAACCCTTTTGGGTGTAGGTAAACCCCGCCTTGTGACTCTAGCCAGCAAAGGATTGTAAAGAAGTAAACCAACCTAGGTTTCTTATAACTGACCGGCTCAAACTAAGGGAGCAAGGATTCGAACTCATGACTTTGTGGTTACAAATGTGGATCTCTTGCCATCTTGGCTTGGGGTTACCCAACAAATCACATTTTTTGTGCTATAGGATGAAAACCTATACTGTCAGAATAAATTTCAGAATGAAACTAGCTAGCTCCCATTGGCCTACACCAATCATGTCTAACACAGAATAAGCTTGGAAGCATCTAAGCTTGAACTTATCACAAAGATAACAACAGAATTCTCAACATGATCAATATAAAGCTTCAGTTCAAAAGCACCTAAAAAAGCTAAAATGAAACTATGACCACAATCCTCAAACCAGTTTCACAATCACAAGAACCATGTGAATCTCAACTTATATTTCTCAATAAAAAGAAATCCAAAAGGTCCCAAACTTAAAGGCAAATCACCAAAAAAAACCCTAGCTTTCAATGATGATGCTCAGATGGCCTAGAAGTTATTAGACAAGACAACACCAAATGAAGCAAGAGAATTGAAGCCCAAACACTCATGAAACCCAGATAATCAAAATATCCAAGTAAAATGTAACAAAAGAAGGAAGAAAATCGAAGTCTTTACCTTCTATTCTCTCTGTATGACGACTACTATGAAACTTGAAAGCTCCAATTTCAAATGCAGGAGCAAGACAAAGAAGCAAAACAAATCCCAATCTGAAATTCCTCATTCTCAACCCAAGACTATGGGAAAAGGCAATCAGTACTGATTGTCTCCAGAAAGAAATAAAGATCAGAGCTTTAAAGGTTTTCTCTACAAAAGAACAAAGAGAAAGAGCTGAGAATTGAGATTAACAAAGGGGGAGAAGAAATTGTTGGAATGTCATTAGACTGGGTAGTTGTCTCAAAGACTTTTCTTGAAAAGTTGGGATTTATTTGCTAAGACAGCTCAAGAGAAGGGAAGAAAATGAAATCTTGGCGAATCCCAGTGGGGATTGGGTGAAAATTGGTTCTGTTTCTTTATTTTACTATAATATTCTTATTATTATTTGAGAAATTGCTTCCAGAAACAGAGTAGAAGAAGTCTGGTTTGGTATAGCAACAGTGGTTTGGCTGTCAATTTCAGAAGCACATCTGTACTTGGCATAAATTATTTTAGAAAGTGCATATTCTCTATTATTGATTTAAAAGGAATCTAAAATCTGATTAGGGGAGCAAATTACTAATTAATATGGTTTTGGTGGATGCCAAGGATTAGCTGTTGTGAGAAGGTTTTTTTTTTTTTGGGTTTGGTAGAAGTCAATTCAATCAAATATCTATTTTGGGCTATTTGAAACCTTGGAAAATATACTTTTAGAGAAAGATACATTTTTAAAAAATATTTTTAATTTGTGATATTTGGTTAAAAATCATAAAATCTTCTTTTTCTATTTTGTTGAAAATTGTATCAATTATTCCATCTTGTCCTATTTTGTTTATCATGTTTACTATTTATTGGTAAAACTAAGAGTGTGTTTGGTTCTTGGTAATGGTAATTAGTTTTTGTGAAATTATTTTGCATGTTTGGTAGTAGGGTAAAATTGGAATGATTATTGTTTGGTTGTGTATGAGTGTGTTTGGTTCTTGGTAATGGAATGATTTTTTTTTTGGTTGTGCATTCATTATCAAAAGATTTAAAAAGAGATATAATTTCATTAGTTATATTCTCTATATTTTCTACAATGCAAAGATTTCTTTCCTTCAAATTTATTAATTAATTATATTCACTACATTTTTTATTATTTTCTTTTTACATTATCTTGTAATTAAATATCAATGTTAGAGTTAATTTCATTTTTTGTCCTAGATTTATAGGCGGCAGTCCACTTTTAGTCATTTTTTATTAGAACATCCACTTTTGGTCCTAGTATTATTGTGACATGACTATTTTTGGTCATTTATCAACAAAACAGTTTAAATATCGTTAAATACAATGACATTTCTGTCTTCAATTATGGATGTTTTTTTAAAAAAATAAACATAAAAATATAGCGGTTCAACAACTTTGTGTAAAAAAGATTGAAATGTCTTTGTATTTAACGATTTTTAACGATTTTGTTGATGGATGACTAAAAATGATCATGTCACAATAATACTAGGACCAAATGAGGATGTTTTAATAAAAAAAGACTAAAAGTGAATTGTCACCTATAAATCTAAGACCAAAAATGGAATTAACTCATCAAAGTTATACTACAAGATAATGCTATATATTTATTTACCAAGTATTATGTTAATAACATGGAAATTTTTTTTAAAAAAATAGTTTGAAACCAATCATATTAACTACTTAGAGGGGATTTGCTCAATAAATTGATTTAAAATTTATTATTAAAAATGTCAATGTATGACAATAGAACATTGTGACATGATGCATTGAAAAGATGTTGAAACTATAGAATTGCTAGAATCAATCTTTTAAATTCAGAAAAAGAAGAAATTTCAAAAATAGCTACTGTTGTAACGTTCATTAATCTTGTATGGAAAATACTTATTGTACATTATTTAAATATATTAGAACTAATATAAATTTACAATTCATTTCATTTTCTACAATCAACCTACTTGAATTAAAGACAAAATCAGCATCAATCTTGACAACAAAAATAATTGGTATATAGGATGTAGCCACTATTTAAAAATGTTTATGTACAAAGTGACAAACTATTTAACTGCATGCATTGTGATGAAAAGGCAGCCGTAGGTAGTCTAAGATTAGTATCAAATCAACAAAAAAAAATTACAGAAAAAAAAAACGCACACACACAAAATTAGGGGTGAGCAAACGGTCGGTTGGTTATGTGTAACCGACCGAATAACCGAAAAACTAACTTAAATTTTTGACATCCATAACAGACCGAAACCTACTGAAGGTAAATATATAACCGCAGTCGGTTACAAAAAAAAAAAAAATACCTACAATACACAAAGTATTCAAATAAATTCAACAATTAATTGTCATATCAATATCCAGACTCCAAAAATACCAATTACCAATAACTCAATGTTTAATTAAAACAAAAGATGGAGTGCCAACAAAAAAGCAAGTAAACAACCTCAAATTCTACATAACTAGTTAACTACTAGAAACCATTCACAGTAAAGAATTGTTCATGAACAGTTGTACAAGTATACAAGTATCTATTAATCATGGCAGAAAATTTTCAAAACTCCCACATCAAAGATCAACCCTTTCACACTGCCCAACTCACCCAATCCAAAAATTACTCATAACCATTAATCATAAAAATTAGCAAATCTCAAAACTAACAACAGAATAAAGCGGAAGCATACTAGTACTCAAAGGGTGTCATGCCACATCCAGGTAAATCTGAACCTAGATGCACAAGCTAAAAATCCACAATACTAATCCATCAAGTAAACATAACTGAAATAGTCTATACATAATCATAGTCTGAGGCACATAGGCCTGAAAAACGTCTAAACAAATCCAATAGATCACTAGACTAAGCATAAGGTGAGGTAGACCTATCACTAGCGCTCTCGCGACTCAGTCTACTCCATACCTGGAAAACAGTTATGAAAACATTAGCAAAGAAATGCTAAGTAATCAACCACTCACACTTGTGAGAAATACATAGTATAGCATAGGTTGTAAATAGGTTTACACACACGTATAGAATATACGCACCAACAAAACTGTTCTTTGTTTTAAATCAGATGACTCAACAACAACAAGCTGAATGAATCACAAACCAAAGACACTTCCAAATGAATCCAATATCAAGGAACGAATTCATAACACAATAGTTCTATAACAAGATACCAACTGAGTCATAACTTTAACAGAATACCCACAAGTGAAACCAACCAAACACAATCTCACATCACTCTCTTAGAGTGACCCCAAACCACAATACAAAGGATAAAGTCCAAACCACAAACACCAAACCATCATACCAACCATCATACCGAACCACCATACCAATGTCACAACACAGAGGCACAAAGCCACAGAGGCACGAAGCCCAACCACAGAGACACATAATGCCCATTACCACAGAGGCACAGAGCCCAACCACATAGGCATACAATGCCCAAACACATAGGCACAAAGCCCAACCACAGAGGCATACAATGCCCAAACACAGAGGCACGTAATGCCCAAACAATTCCTCTCATAATACCAACCACAAGTAAAGCCACAACTCCATCAACCACTTCCCAAGGATATTAAAGATTCAATAAGCCAAAGGAATGCTCATAAGGACTCGAGGTCTCCACATACCAAATTCAGATTCATTCCCAAAGGAATTACTCAAACCAACAATGCTCAACTCATAATATGAACACATGACATACTCAGGATAATGACCAAAGAATCAATCCAACAATACTAGCTCAATAAGTCAAGATAAGTGACCAACGATCAAGAATAATTACTCAACAATCAAGGTAGAATACTCAACAATAAGTTCAGGACATATTCCAAAATAAAATATGAAACAACAGAGTCAACAGACCATAAAACAATTACTGGAACAGACCAGAAAATGAACTGAAGGAAAACACTGGCGGAACACCACGTACCTCCACCACCTTCCGCCCCAACTGACGGAACACCTCGGTGGAGTCCTCTAGTCCGCCGCACTCTTCCTGACGAAGAGGCGGACTCCCACGGCGAAACAACACCCTCCGCTACCTCCTTCTGCCAGAAACATGTGGGGCTCTCGGACGAGACACATTATACCGCCCAAGTGCATCGCAAGTGCAAACCCAACCCAAATTCCAGAATGCACGATACTCATTTCCAGAATACGAAATATGATCAGATTACACATCTCAGAGGTCAATAATACATGGAATCCATAACAATAAATACTCATATTCATCAAGATGCAATGATAATGAACACAAGTCCATAGATCCACAATGTAGGTTCACAACCCAACAAATCAAAAGCTAAACCCCAAGAAATTCCACAGGATTCCACAACACCAAATAATATTCATATATTCACGAGTGAAAGTAGGTTTTAGTGTAACATGGAAGATTACCTCTTGAAGCTTTAACAATCCAAACGCAATCACCAACTCTAGGCTTGACTCAAAAGCAAGTCCACAATTATGAACCTGAGAATTAATTGAGTCTAATACCATCACTAATGGCTACTAATAATAATGATATTAATAATCTTAATTGTCCCATTATAACCATCACCCGGGGTCTATAATTAATCACTAATCGAACCATAATCATCCTTAGGCATTAATAAGGATCAATATTACCTAAGCTACAATAATATGATGATCATCATTCATAATGAGCCCATTATTTATCAATCCTAATCTGTCATTACTAACCCATATGATAATTAGTCAACACCTATAATGGACAACCAATGATCTGGTAATCATCTCCCTAGCCAATATAATCAACTAGTTAGGCTTAGATTACAAGGACTAATTATCATAATCACCTATTAATCATAATCCATTAATTAATTAACTAATTAATCAAACTAACTAAGCTTATAAATAATAATAACGCTTAATAGCCTAAGCTTACCTCTAATTACTACTCGGATTCGCCGAGAGAGGAACAAGGTCCGCCCGAGAGAAGCTGTCGTCCACTCGATGCCGGAGGAGAGAAGGAGGAGCCACTGTCTGATCCTATCGCCGCCGCTGGCCGAACGGAAAATGGCACACCGCCGTAGCTGGAGTGCAACGTTGCGTGTTGTCTAGTAATGTTGTGTGTCCCACTTCTACAATGTGGTTCCCTTTTTATATTCTGGAGTGCAACAACTCTTTGTAACATATGCTTCCTCTTCAATGTGTACTAAGTGGCCTCTTCAATGTGTTAGTAAGTGGATGATAATACCGAGGAGCCGTTGGAGTGGCTCCTCCTCTTTAATGCGTAACGGCATGTTTGACTTCCTTACATGCCCGTTCGTTGCCTTCGGGTCCTGCATATGATTCCGGGTCCGGTACCTACCCAATTACCCTGTCACCAGGCCCCCACTTCCTAGCTAGCGAGAGTGGCCGAGGTAGTTTGGGAGTAATAATTTGGTACTGGGCAAAAATCTATTGCATAGGATCCCAAAAGGAAATTCCTTCGATTTGTGAAATATTTCCTAATCTTCAAAGTAGTTGCCATGATTCTCCTTCCTTTTATAAGTCTCCCTTTTTGTGTACAAAACTCTCCCAGATTAGGTTGTTTCACTGCTTCTTCAGTCCTGCCCCAATACTTTTGACTTGGTACGACTTTGTATTATTATATTTTTTTTCATTTGGCTTGCGCCTCGACATTGAGTCGAGGCCTTGCACCTCGGCCTAGTGCTGAGGCCTTGCGCTGGTGAGGGTGATGATTGATTTTTTTTTTAGGATTCATGGATCCAAAGAAAACAGGCACAGAGATGAAGAGACGACGCTCAAGACGCTTGATGGAGCTGGCCCGACTCGAAATGCGAAGAAATAGGAAGGCGATGCTAGGTGGTTAGAACACCCGTTTGGTAAGTGGGAGGTCTTGAGTTCATCTCTCAATGAAAGCACCATCCTCATCTACGGCGTCGCCTCCTCATCAAGTGGTGCCACCTCCACAAGTGGCGTCGCCTCCTCAAGCCGTGTTGCCTCCTCATTCACAGCGTCTGCCTCCTCATTCACGACGTCGCCTCTTCATCCACTGCGTCTGTTTCCTCATCCATGACGTCGCCTCCTCATCCACTGCGTCGCATCTTCAAGCGGCGTCCTCCTCATCAAGTGGCGTCGCCTCCTCAAGCTGTGTCGCCTCCTCATTCACGGCGTCCTCCTCCTCATCTACGGCTACGCCTCCCCATCAAGTGGCGTCGCCTCCTCATCCACGATGTCGCC
>NXFB01000482.1:0-15010 GCA_002525835.2 Ipomoea batatas | reverse complement strand
ATTTAGCATAAATGTTAACTTACTTTATTTTTGATAACTCCGTGTATATGTCAAAACCAATCACTCCCACAAAGTAAAGTTTGTGATGTTTCAGGCAACAATAATGCACGATACGAATCAATTACCCTTGTCCCAACACTAAACGTTGTTTCTGAAGCCACAGTGGTAACATGTATAGCTAAAATATCTGTTGTCATTCTTGACAATATTGGATACTGCAATCTATTCATCTTCCACCAATCTAAACAACAAAAATTGCTACGAACCTCAGTAATCTTAGATGCCCTTTCTCTAGATAGTCTACTAGCTCCAATATTTTAGGCATTGAAGTTTCAATTTGTGCACAAAATGCATCAAAATCTTCCCAAGCATATGCAGACCTTTAGNGGGGCGGATTGAAATTGCCATCCCTAATCCTTATTTGTGAGACGGGTCGAGTCAGGTCAAGGCACCATGCAAATGTCATACTTATATGTGCAAATGTCATACTTATATGCTCAAATATAACACTAATCAAGAATACAATTTTTGTTACTTATAAGAGAAAAAGTAATACATTGTGCATAATAAGTAATGTTGGCAAGTGCTCCTTACTTATAAGGGCAAATATAATACTTTTGAGGAAAAATGTAATACTTTTAAATCGAAATGTAAAAGTATGTATTTTCCGTTAAAAGTATTACATTTACCCTTATAAGTAACAACAATTTTATTCGTGATTAGTATTATATTTGAGCATATAAGTATGACATTTGTTAATATAAGTGTTAAACTTACATCTTGACCCGACCTAATCCGAGTATCTAGTGAGACGGTCTCACACAAATTTTTGCCTTTTTTAGAATGTCACATTATTGCTCAAAAAGGCATCTATATCTGGTGAGGGGTGAGGTGGCATCTGATCCAGTGCATGTGAGCTGATATGTCCATTTAATTTATTCTTGGTCGATTCCAACCCCCCACGTATTCAGCTGTACCAATACAGATAATAATATAATATAGTGGAAACCTCATATTCCCACATTGATTAATAGACAACTTTGATCTGCCAGTACTAAAATAATATTGAGATGGCAACTTTAACCTTCTTTTTTTTTTTTAATACAATGACAACTTCAACCTAAGATGTTGATACTATTAACTTGCTAATCATAAGAATGTAAGTTTGATTTCTAATATATATAATTGAAGTGGTCTATTTAGCCGTCTTAGCTTGGTTTGAGTTAAGAAGTTATGAATAACCTAGACTGGATTATCTCATTGTGATTCTTTATCAGTTAGGAGGATCACAAGACTGAATTTAACCGGCACACATTTTTTGATAGTGAATGTGTTTCCCTCCTCAGTTAAAAAATATATTTTGGGACCCCAAACTCTACCACGTGCTAGTGATGGGTTTTCATACATTTGACGCCCGCCATTCCATGCCCAAATAATGTGTATCTTCCACTATAAAATACCCCCAAAACGTTGGCAAATTTCTCACTAAACAGTGAAGCCTTAAATCTATCACTACTACTCCGCAAAACAAAAATGTCTCCAACCGTCACTGTCCTCACTGATGATAATACCGCAAAGAGGTTTGAAGGTCATGCCAAACTCCTGGCCATAGGAACCGCAACACCCACGAATTGGGTTGATCAAACCACCTATCCTGATTTTTATTTCCGCATCACAAACAGCGAACACTTGCTGGAACATAAAGAAAAGTTTAGGCGCATCTGTAAGAGCATCTTTACTTTGCACATAAGATTTTTCTTTAAGAAGATCAATGAATAATTTTTTGTTTTGTTTTTTTTTCTTCCAGGCAACAAGAGCAAGATTAGGAAACGTCACCTGGTTTTAACAGAAGAACTATTGAAGAAAAATCCAAACTTGTGCACATACAATGACGCTTCCCTTAACACCAGGCAAGACATTTTGGTGTCGGAGGTTCCTAAGCTGGGCAAAGAAGCCGCCATGAAGGCTATAAAGGAATGGGGTCGCCCCATTTCTGAAATAACCCATTTAGTATTCTGTACAACCAGTGGCGTTGACATGCCCGGTGCAGATTTCCAACTCACAAAGCTATTAGGCCTAAACTCATCCGTCAAACGCTTAATGATGTACCAGCAAGGTTGTAACGCCGGCGCCGCCATGCTCCGGCTAGCCAAGGACCTCGCCGAGAGCAACAAAGGTGGTCGTGTTCTCGTCGTGTGCGCTGAGATAACGATAAATATATTTCGCGGACCGAGTCTTGAACAAGACGATAATCTTTTAGCGCAGTGTTTGTTCGGCGATGGTTCCGCGGCGATGATAGTCGGGACAGATCCAAGGCCGTGTTTGGAAACTCCATTGTTTGAGTTGGTCTCTAGTGCACAAACAATCGTCCCCAACACTGATTCTCACCTTAAACTTCACTTACGTGAGATGGGGCTTACGTTCCATTGTAGCAAGTCTGTCCCTTCTGTCCTTGCCGAAAACGTAGAGGATTGTTTGGTGAAGGCGTTCGAGCCGTATGGAATCTCGGGTTGGAATTCAATCTTTTGGGTTTTCCACCCAGGCGGCAATGCGATTGTGGATCGTGTGGAGGAGAGATTAGGGCTTGGACCAGAGAAGCTTCGAGCTTCAAGAGATGTTCTTTCGGAGTATGGGAATTTAACAAGCGCATGTGTGTTGTTCATATTAGATGAGGTGAGAAAGAAGTCAAAGAAAGATGAACAGATGACTACTGGGGAGGGCTTGGAATGGGGCGTGGTTTTTGGATTTGGACCAGGGCTTACCATCGATACTATTATCATTCGTAGTGTGCCCATAAATTAGTACGGAGTGTTATAAATGTGGACATTATTATGTAACGGTAGTATTTATGTCTCCATTTATGTTTGAGCAGCGACATATATATTGTGTTGTGTAGATTAGTTGATGCTACTTTCTTTGCATGTTGTGTACTTCTGGTTTAAGTGTGTTTTCACCCATCCATTTCTTAATTCTTATAGCTATATGAACATTTTGGGGTAACCTTGTTTCCTTTTTTCTCGATTGTAAGGTCTTTCAACCCTCGGTACTATCTCAGTATCTCACAAGGTGATCTACGTAGGGGTATAACATACTTACAAGTACGACACTTTTTTATTTTTCAATTTACTTGTGGCCAATTGAAATATACAATATAATACTGATTATTTTTCTGTGAAATCATAAGTGGTAACATACACTTAACTACTTAAGCATATGTGGAACTATCCAACCTATAATCTAATGTCCATTGTACACATAATGTGAAAGCTCATGCATCCAGCCTTTTTCTGAAATCTATTCAGGATATCAAATAAAGTATGATTACTGTTATTAATATAGAATTTTCATCAGGGACGTAACTCAAGTGTACATGATTGATTTATATTATGTTGTGGAATGGTGGACTGACATTATTCAAATAGAAGTTCGGTGTATATAATATAAGAGTTAGACTTCGGTTCAAATCCCACCTCCCACATCCCCTATCATATGTTGTCAAACCCCATGAATTTTTATTTTTTAAAAAGTATGAACAGTTTATTATGCATTATGTATCATAAATGAAGGTTTGATTGTATGTAAGCTCTGATTTTGACTCCGTCCTAATGAAGGAAGAATCTTTTTGACTTCAATAAATTTGTTTTCTGAATCTGCTACAGAGTGATACTCGCTAGTTTTGAGCAAGGTACACATAGTAAATCCTAATCCACGATATAATGTTTGAGAGATTAGGGATTGGGCTGGAAAGGTTTTGAGCTAATAGAGTAATAGTTATGTCATGAACCAAGGTTCACCATGAATATTATGGATGTTGATACAGATTATGTCGGTTGTTATGTGCCAAGGACCTTGTGGTCCAGTGGCATCAAACCCTTCCCTTTATACGGGAGGTGTGCTTCAATAAGTTGAGAAAGTAGTTATGAACAGATACTGCATTGTAATAGAGTTAGTAATATTCAAAAAAAAAATGTCGGTTGTTATGCCATGGACTCGGGTCCACCTTGTAAGGTGGATCCATGTCCATGTTCACGATTTTAGAACTCTATGTTCACAAATTTTGAACTCTATATATTCATAATTTTTTAACTCTATGTTCACAATTTCATAACTCTATATTCAATAGTATAACACAATTTTTGAATCTATGTAACAAAAATTGTGAATATAGAGTTAAACAATTGTGAATATTGAGTAATGTAATTTTGCAATATTGAGATTTAAAATTGTGAACATAAAGTTTTTAATTTGTGAACATGAACCTGAGTCCATCTTGCAAGGTGGACCTGGGTCCATAGCATAGTTTGTCCAGATTATGTATATACAAATACGGAGTAACATACATTTAGTTAACAGATCAAGATCTACAATAAGCATGATAGACCCTAATTTGCAGTTTAAAGCCTCAAGGGATGTTCTTTCTTAGTATGGCAATTTAACAAGCCCACATATATAAGTTATTCATATTAGTAAGAAATCCAAGAAAGAGCAGCATATGACTTCTGGGCTGGACCTGGAATGGGGAGTAGTTTTGGGCTTACCATTAAGACTGTTGATATTTTTAGTGTATATTTTAATCTTTAATCACCTCAACTATTATTTCAATCCTTATACTAGTGCCTTGTGGACCCTGGCACATGTATGTGTATATATTTTATGTTGTGTATTCTCGTATTTTGTGTTATTAAATTATGTATCTTAAGCGTGAATTTTGTACTTGAAATAAATTAGTAAATGGGTCTTATGTTATGAATTTATATGTCTTATATTAAGAAATTAATGAACACAAATTATGTACTTAAATCATATTTAAAAATATATATATATATATATATAATATTCGTTTGTGTCTCGTGTTATGAAATTATATATCTTACGAGTATGAATTCTATATTTCGTCGTTTCGATTCAGAGTCCATAATGCTACGTGAACTCTGATCCATTATATAAATTGCCCTATTGTTTGATCAATATCATGTAAGGAGTAATAAATAACAAATGGATAATATTAATTTTAATTGAGAATTTAGGATAAAATAAATCCTTCAATTATCTGTACTCAAAAAAAAAATTCCTTCAATTATCTTAATGATACCATGTTTTCCGTTCTTAGTTTTGAACATCTTGCGTGGAATAGTTTTTCAAAAACTACAAACGCAATATATAATACTCATGGAGCCAAGGCAACCCAGCCAAGTTAGTCTATAGGTTGATTTAGTAACTCATGATCCTAGCTTTGTTAACCTAAATTGTTATTTCATGATCCTTTATCAATTATGATCACAAAGACAGGTTTAGTGCACATCCTAAGTAATAACTACGAATTTTTCTCGTTATCCAAAAAAAAAAAAAAAAATCATGTTGACAAAAGGTATTACTGTTAATCCCTGGTTTTCAATCTTACATACGTTGAAGATTAGAGAAGGGAGTTAAGAACGTTGCTGTCTATCCTTGTTATTCTTACATATGCATTAATATTATTATATATTACTTCTCTTTTATATTGGTTGAAGTTCACAAAAGACTTGTGTTTTTAAATAGAAAAGTTGATTAATAAGGGATTATAAATTTGCCACCCACATCAATTGCGTCCCGCAATAAAATGCTCATCTCATCCATCCCAAATGTATACCAAATATTTGGCCATTTTCATATATCATTTATCTCCTTTACAGAGATCGAAAGCAAATATTTTATCAGATCACATCTATAAAAATGTTTCAATAATAACAATCCTGCTGATATATACAACTTATTCAAACAGGTGAAAAGAAATATATGGTGAGTCAAATTGTCATGAAATTTAAAAAGATTTGTCAGAATTTTGATTATAAATCGTAGTTCAAATATAATTAAATTGTGAGAATTTGATTAACATTAATACAAGATGATAAGTGGGAATGTTCACAGTGGCCAAGGAGATTGGCTTGTGGGTTTCTTTTTTTATAGTGTTGGAGTGGCATACCTTATTATCGCAAAATTGTGAGTCATTTATCATGGTTGCAAACTATATTAGGAGAAATATTTTGAAATAATTAAAATAGATTGTTACTCAGTGATTGCCGTACAAAAAATCAAATTAGAGGCCACCCAAGAGAGGTGCAGCCCATCCTATTGGGACTGAAGTGATATGATAAAAGACATAACTGAATATAAGTATGTTTGATCGACTAAGCACATCAAAAGAGAAAAAAATACATATGTGACAATTAAATGGCATCATCATTAGTCTCCCAACAAATAGTTCGCTTGCTTTTAATGTCTCACTTGATAGAGTCAAGTTGTTACTTTTTATCAACAAGATTAATGTTACATATTTTAGATGTATGTGATTTCACATAGCCAATTTGTTCCATTTTATGTATAAAAACAATAATTTGTCTTATTTAACCACTATTAGTTTGAATTGATTAAACAATAAATATAAATGTTTGATTAATTAGCTTTTATAACAGTCTATTGTTTTAAATTGCTAAAATATCTATTTTTTTTTAATACTACTGACTCTAGTATCTGTTCATAAATACTTTACTTTCTCTAACCTACTAAAGCACAAGAATCAATATCCACCCCTTCCTTATAGGAGTGCGATCGGATGCCACCATACCATAAGTTCCAATTATATATTATTGCACTAAATGTGAATTAAGAATCTCGAAAATCGAATTACTTATCCGAGACAAGATTGGAAGTTTCGAATTTCTAATCAGAATTGATCGGAGAATTATTTATACTATTGCCGCAAGTTTAGTATGACAGCACGTGAATGAACACTCTAGTTCCCCAAAGAACCTAACTAAAGTACTCATCCAAGAAGAAACAAATTATATATATACCTCAAACAAATCTAATGGACATATTAGGAGTGAGTACGAAGCAAATCGATCCAAAGAAGGCCAAGACAAACCAGATTCGGGTTGAGTCGACACTGTGGTCGGCTTCGTGGGCTCCAAGGCCGTCCTCGGAGCAGGCTGACCCGAGTCCTGGAGTTAGATTGTGCGGGTGCCCTTTGCAAGTTCAATCGAAAAGGTTAAAGGTGTGATCAAATACTCAAATGAGATCGTAACTTGATGCGCATTATTTTTATTGTAATTTAAATAATTTTTTAAAATAAATTTATAATTTATAATTATTTAAGTATCTACTTGTATTAATAATTATTCTTTTATAATTAATTTTGTTAGGGTTTAATATTTTTTTTATTAAGTTAGTATTATTATTTAATTTTTCTCTTAAACTCATTTACTTAAAATTCCTTCCTCTTCTACCCATCAAAACAATCGAACGAGAGAAGAGCATCTGGTTTGGCCATGGCAACTGTTTACAGAGCGTTAATCGTTTATGAGCATTATCGTAAAACTTGGGAAAATAGTTTACAAGAGTTAGAATTTTAACAAAATAATACTGTAATAATTACCAACATATTAAAAAATAATAATAATTTAGCATAATCGCAATGAAATGTGATTTTAACAATTGAATATTCATTATTATTATGGCAACGAAATTGGTAATGGAAAGATTTTTGTTGCCCAAAATGCGATGGAATCACGACAATAATTAATTCAGTTATTTTTTTACAACAAAATTTTGTGACGAAATATAAACTTTGCGACGAAATATCTAGCGATAAGAAAAATTCTTATCAATGCTATGTAAATTAATAATAAGTTATATTTTTTTTAAAGAAACTAGTATTTTCGCCCGTGCGTTGCACGGAATGGATTTGTTATAATATTTAAAGAATATTTGGATAAATATACAATTATATATATTATAACATCGAATATTATATAGCGCAATTGATGAAATTGATTGGATCGATTATGTTTTCAGATGTTTTCATTTGAATTAGAACAAATAATTGTCCAATTACCGGGCGTGGATAAATTTTTTTTATTATATATTGAGATAATACAAATAAAGATGAAATTATAAAAAATTTCAATATTGAACGTATACATTTATTTGATTATAAGATTAGTACAAAAATATTACTCAATTAATTGAATAATATATGACTTGTTTGTCTAAAATTATCTTAAAAAGATCTATAAGTAATATGACTTATATAATTATATTATTACTAAAATAAATATGAGAAAATGAGAAATAAATTAATTGTAATTATTATAAAAATAAATTCAACGACCAATGCTTAACTTAATTATCATAATAATTTTTAGACAATTATTATTAGTCAATTATACTTATATGTGTGTAATTATACTTTTATACTTTAAGTATATTCATTCCCCATATTGCATTTAGTTTTATCTTCCTCCTCCATATTTGAATGAATTAATTTTGATTATTATAAAAATCTAACAACACATGTTCAATTAATTTTTTTAAAGTTTAAATAACTTAGAGTTTTCAAAAGGAAAGTATAATTAATTATTAAAGTTTTTAAATAACTTTCAGTCAATTAGTAATATCCTTTTCTTTTCCCGATAAATGATTTTACTTTTATTAATAGTGTTGATACGTGAGTATACATATTATCAATTTATAGGTATTAGTTAATTTCTATTTTACATTTTCTTAACAAATAAGCTTTATTAATTATTTGACCAATAAAATATTTCATTAATTGACTACAAAAGTTTAGGCGGGGAATGAAATGGGAGGATTTTACTTTTATATATAGTATAGAATATAGATTACGATCTTTTTATATTTTAAATCAATTAGTAATATCATTTTTCTCGGAATAATGGTCAAATAAACCACTGAACTACACACAAAACTGCAATTAGGCCATCAAACTAAAANTTAATCACTAGGAATTAAGTGTAAACTGTACCGGAGAGGAAGAGAGTCAGCAGCACCGCAACAGAGGCTTCCTTTGTTCGTCGTCGGCAGCAGAGGCTTCCTCCATTCGTCGTCGGCAAGGTGTCATCATCGTCTCATCTTCTAAGTTCTGCACTTCTGCGGACGGGCGACGGCTAAGGCAGCGACTAAGGAGTCATCGTCTCTTCTTGACTACGCTGAGTTAGGGCATGGGATTTGGGAATTTGGGAATATGGAGTTAGGAGTTTAAGACGTGGGATTTGAGTTAGCGCTGCAAGCCTGCAACATACAAATTAAATTATTATTATATAATGCTCGCGATTGGCTCAACGAGCCACGTGAGCTCGTTAAACAATCGAGCCAAGCTTTGATCCAGCCACTCACGAGCGACTCGGCTCAATTACACCCCTAGTCGAACGCGATGTAATTGGTCGTCTGGTTGTAAGGGAGTATGTGCCGGCCAGTCCTTGGTAGACGTGTAGCGGGGTGGTTGTATCTCATACACTTGATGAGTCCTAGGTATGGGGCCTACTTCATAACGGGGGCTGGTCAGTCTTCTGAGTGTACTTGGTTTGCTTTCTCTCTTTGACGGTCGGTCCGTTGGGCGGGTTTTAACCTCATCACAGGGTCGCCTTGCCTCCCGCTCTTGCTTTTGTCGTAAGGCTTCTTCCGTCTCTGCATATTTATGTGCTCGCTAAATAGCTTGGGCGTAAGTCTTAGGTGTATCCCTTCGTAGGCTAGCGTATAGGTCCCCTGATCTTAGGGCCTTTGTGAAGAGTGTTAAAGCTGTTCGGTCATCCAGATCTTCTACCTTTTATACATTCTTTTGCCATTTTCTCAAGAATTCCTTCAAGGGCTCTGCTTCTCCTTGTCATATGGCAGTCAGGGTTATGAAATGCCTTTTGGCTCTTATGCACCCAGCGAAGTACGTCAAGAATCGCTCTCCTAGGGTTTCAAAACAATCAAAAGATCGTGGTAGTAAAGATAAAAACCATCGTTGTGCAACCCCTTTCAGTGTTGAGAAAAATACTTTGTAGTACATCAGATCCGCCGCCCCTATTACCATCATTTTTGCTTGAAAACTGATCAGGTGATCTCTAGGGTCTGCCGTTCCGTCGGATGTGGGCATCACTGTGCATTCAAATTTCCTAGGTGACTGTTACTCTTGTATCTCTAAGGTGAATGGGCAGGTAGATAATAAGGATCGGACGACCGACCGGTCTTTTCCCCCTTCAATCCTTTCCTGGAGGTCCCTTAGCTTCTTGGCGAGCTCAGCTATTTCTTGATCCCGACCTCCCTGATTTTGATCTGGGGTTCCACCACAACTTTTTGTTGTGTCCTCTAGTGCTTCCTCTCTATGTGGCTCTAACGTTGGTAGTCTTCCCGCATTGGGGTTGGTTGCTCGGGTGGCTTGGGCTCACCGGCTCAGCGTAGAGGGTTGAGCATAATGCTTCATCGTGGGCTTTCCACCACAGTTTTCCCTTGTCTAAGCCATGGGGCGTTGGGGTTGCCAAACGGTCATGAATTGAGATTGCCCTCCGACGTCTCTCCTACGAGGTCCCGTGAGGTATTTGGGGCTCATGGTTTTCTTGGGAGGGGTCTGGTTGGGACTCGCCTCTCGTCGCTCACACTAGGTTTATGAATCTACCGAGGTGTTCGACGGCCTCCATTATCTCGGCGGGAAGTTCGACCGGCTGGGTCCGAGGGATACCTGTGACACCCCAACCTCACACAGGCTGAGATAGATAAAACTTAACACAACAGCTGCCTATCTCAACCAACAAACATAACAAAGCGGAAGCGAATTTAAAACTTAAGGGCGTCATGCCACATCTAGGTATAAACACAGCCTAGATGCACAGGCTAATCATAAAAACGAACTAATCGGTCATATATCAAAAGAAATAAATCCTCAATCCATAGTTAACAAAACCCAAGTACTAATCAAAAGTATATAATCTCATAAGATCTCAATGGCACACAGGCCCAACAACCAAAGACTAAACATCATAAAACTAGTCTAAGCGTCCTCATAGATAAGCTCTATCGCGCTCGCGCTTAGACTACTCCATACCTGGAAAAACACGCAAAGAACCATTAGCAAAAGAATGCTAAGCAACCACCATTCACACCCGCAAGGAGATATAGATATACATAAGCTTATAAATAGGTTTACACACCCATATAGAATATAAACACCAACAAACTGATCAATAGTTCAAACCGATACTCAACAACAATAAGCTGAACGATTCAATAACCAAGACTCGGTCAAACAAAGCCAATATTCAACAACAAAAGCATAATACCATAACGAACTATAAATTAGATACCAACTGAACAACAAGCCAAAAGGAACCAACCAACTCAACAAGAACAGCAAGGTATCAACTGAACAACATAAAGAACTCACAAAACCAACCAAGAAAGAACCCCAACTCCAACCTCCAAACCAAGTCAACCCAACCACCAAACCAAGTCAAACCAACCACCAAACCAAGTCAAACCACATAGTCAGAAGTCAGAAGTCAAGAGTCAAACCCGGAAAACCGGTACACAGGGGTGATGAGCCCAATCACAGGGACCGAAGTCCAATCACAGGGACCGTAGTCCAATCACAGGGACCAACAGTCCAATCACAGGGACCGAAGTCCAATCACAGGGGTAATCAGCCCAATCACAGGGACCGAAGTCCAAAGTCAGAAGTCAATAGTCAATAGTAGCACAGTCAAATCCAACCAACAACCTCCAACGATACCAACAAAACCACCATCACAACCTCATACTCCAACATCAACTCAAAACAACCAAACAACGTGTTCATCTCAACTATGAACACAAACGAACTCCCAGGTAATGAATCAAAGAATCAATAGATCAAGAATGCCAAAAAATGGAAACCAAAGACATGAATCAATACTCCAAGATATGGTATAAAATACCCAATAAATGACATGACTAAATACTCCAATGACATGGCAAAATACCCAACAAAACAATCCAACAATAATCAGAACAAAGGACCAACAACAGACAACAACAACAGAAGACAGTCCACTGGGATCGAATTTCCCAGTGTACTTGCGGAGCACTTCAACGGACCACTGCCTTCCGCCAGTCTCCTCCGCAAGGAGGAGACAGCCTCCCTCAACGGGCCTCCCCTTTCCGCCCGATCCCACCGTCGCCGCCTTGCGGATCACATTGGCGGATTACATTGTGCCGCCGCAGGTCTCCGCAAGGCCAAACCCAAATTCCAGAACAGTTTCTGCCCAGAGTAAAATACAACTTCTAGAATGCAAAATCAGACCAAATACACCCACATTTCATCCAATTTAGAGTCCAAAAATAAGGAAATCCATAACATCATTGATCATACAACACTAGGCAAAAGATCAAGATGAAAATCCAACAAATACATCCAAGAAATAGGCCAAACAACAAGAAATTTCAGGATTTCCAACACCAAGAACATCATATATAGAATAGGAGAAGAAAATAGATTTTGATGGACATAGTGGTTACCTCAAAGAGCTTTTCCTACTCCAACAAGCCTCTAGCAAGCTCACAAAGCCCCACCTTCTCCTTGATCATCTTTTAGCCAAAGATCCCCAAAAGAACACTTATAAGAATATGCAAAAAGACTATCGAAAACACAAAATGCAAGGTAGATTCTAGGCTAGATGCACTTACCCACTCCTAAGCAAGCATAAAAGAGCAATCTTGACTTGAAAACTTGTAGGAGAAATGAAGATCAATTTTAGGGAAATTTTGAGAGGAAATGGCGAGAAGGAGTGAAAGTCTTTAGGGTATTTTGATCTTCAAATTATATACTAAGAATACATACAATATTTAGGGTGTAAGACATTAATATGATGTGGGCTTAAGTTGCTTATAATATAATAGATGTAGGAATTAAATATATTCAAGACTAGTGAGTTGGGCTTAATGAATTCACCCCTTACAAATTAAATATAATAATTAGCCCATAAGATGTCTTAGAAACAATACATAGATTATATAATATATGACCAAGAATTTGGGCTTGTAGGAATATTTAATTACAAATATTGTAAGGGTCCAAATTGAATAAAAATTCCTTACAAGAATAAATTCAATTAATTGGGCTCTTGATTAGAATAATTAAATTAGGCTCAAGAATATATACATATATGTGGATATATATATTAAATTGAAGGAATTAGCCCAATTGGAAGTAATTAAATTGCCCAAAGAATTAATTAACGATCGGAAGGCTTGAAATGAATTTACGGGGTGTTACAATACCGTTGTCCAGTGGACGTATGCCTAAGGGGGTTCTCTCCCCCCTCTGAGGATTCTCTTGACTGCATCCTGCAAGGGAGCCGGCTGGGTGGATGGTCCGCGAGAAGAGGGGTGACCAAGAGCCTCTTGTAGATCCCTCCCTAGCTGATCTCTTCACGTGTTTCGTTGTGTAGTCACCATGTTCTCTTAAGTTCAGAGGAAAGTACGAAGCTTTTCCGTATCAGTTCCCTACAGACGACGCCAATGTTGGTTTTATGACTTTTGGGTAGTCAAAGGCAGGCCAACACTACCTGTTAGAATAGTGAGAATATATGAAAAATGTAGGAAATATATGGAGAGAATATATGCACTATATTGCTCAGAATTGCTTGTTCCTCCTCCACGGATGGAGGGTCTATTTATATAAATTTTGGGCCTAGAGCTCTACAAGGAATAAGAATTCTGGACCGCCTCATATTGGGAGTCCTTGTTACATTTATAACTAATAAGCCTTAATTTGACTAATATTATAAGTGCTACGTCCAATCCTTATCGAACTCTTCGGTAGCTCTGTGTTGGGTCTCCTTCTTGGTCCTTCTTGATCCAGTTACTCTCTTAGGCCGATCCATGTGGCCCAGACCTAGTGTATTATCCATCAAAAAATATAAAGAAATGATTTTTTTTGCTCTTTATTATTATTATTATTACTATTACTATTACTATTACTATTACAGTATTATTATTACTATTATTACACAATGACATTTTAGTTTTTATATCACTTCTTTCCTTCCAATTCCCAATAATTCTATTCATCTTTAAAACAATGTAAATTAAATTCTTACTTTATTATCACATTATTTTTTACCACCAATTATAATTTCTTTCCTTACTAATTCCATCCTTCCATCCAACCAAAACCATTAATATTAATTTAAGACTGGTTTCAAAAAAAAATATATTAATTTAAGACTTTTAACTCCGTAAACTCCACGTTGGAGTACGTGAAGCTCACATGCGCCATTTCCGTTAAAGATGACGAATTCCTTTACGTCAGGATTTTTTGTTGTCCAAGTATTTTAGGAATACCCCAGAAGTTTCTCTCATTCGCCTTTTTCGTCTTCTTGAAATTCCGACAAGGCCGCCCGAAAGGTTTTCCTCCCGAGATTTTCAGGTATGTCCATTTTTGTTCGATCTCCCCGATTATTTCATCGGAGTTAACGATTTCTATTGACAGGATATGGGTAACGCATAAAAGGCTGTCTAGATTTTCTTGCCATGATAATTTAGAAATTTAGCCCAACCATTATTGCAACCTCATTGTCAAAATCTAAGTTGAAGATGTATTAGTGAGTTTAAACAAAAAACAAGGGTTTAGAAACTTTTTATGTGATATTCCGTATTATTTTCATTCTTAGGGAGAGGAGATGAGATGTATGCTTTGGGTTAAAGGTTGCAGTTTGCTTGACATGTACCACAAGGTCCTAAGGTTATTCTAGATCTGACTGAGTGTTCATATACAATTCTAGATAACATTTTTTTAGTAGAAGTTTAAACCTTGATTTTTGTGTTTCTCGAGCTGTTATGGTTTTACTAGAGGTGCAGTAAAGTAGAATATTGATATTCTGTGCTTAGTTTTGTGGTGGGGGATTTTCCTTCCTAGGTATAATTACAATGTTAGGATGTTCAAATTTATCCTTTTCCTTACACTAGTAAGTTATTCGTGCGCTGCACGGTATAAATTTTGATAAAGATTTATTAATGGTAAAGAATAAACATTGAAATTGGGAATGAAACAAAAGTCAAAAAGATTTATTAATACTAAACAATAAACATTCAAATATAATAAAACTACTCTAACATAATACAAATAATTATATTCAATATTTATTTAAATTTAAACTATTAAAGATTGTTTAAAAGATAATCTAAACAAATATTATTTCCAAACAATTATTAA
>NXFB01000481.1:0-10493 GCA_002525835.2 Ipomoea batatas | reverse complement strand
AAAAAAAAAAAAAAAAAAAAAAAACAGAAGAAATCCAACAAAATGCACCAACATATATCAATAGCCCTTGCCAGAATATGAGCTAGCTGATTTGTTGATCTGCTAATATGGCAGAAAAATACTATGTCAAAGTGCGTGGCTAAAAAACGATAACCTTTATGAATAATTTAAAGTTGGCGAGTTTAGTAGACGAACAATATTTAAACAATCAGATTCCACTCAAACTTTACAAGAATTTTGGGTGCGGTTCTTGTGTTCGTGTTGTATGATGGTGTTTGTCTAATCTATATATACTAGTCTGTACATCTCTTTATCATGTCTTTTGCATTAGTACTAATGAATCAGAATATTCTGGCATAAATATAAAGCATATTTAAAAGCCACAAATAATATAGACATCACGCAAAACTATGCCATTTTTGCTTTCTTTGCTTTACTTTTTCTTTCTTACTTTTTAGCCCCTCCAGTCCATCTTTATTGTCTATCCCTGAATCTATTCACTTTTCCTTCTCTTCTTTAAATCTATATATATTGGTAATAAGATCAAATGGGAGACTAAACCAGTTAGTTAAATTATTCTAATAGTACACATCACTTTTACCGAATAATTATTATTCTCATTCAAGTATTTTGAAGAGTGGAATAAACCATTCTGATCACCACAAAAATACCCTGAAATCTCAATGAGAATTTGACAAGTAGCATTACATTACTGCAGGAATGGAATCATATTGGAATGAAATGAAAGAAGCGATTTCAAAATCTTTTTTACAGATTGGGTATCAGAATCAGAATCAGATTCAAAAGAGGGGAATGAAAGGAGGCCCCAATTCCCAGAGTCTCTTTACTAGATGTGCAGCTTTCAAGGGTACAGAAAAAGCAAAGTAAGAAGCAGTAGAATGAAGGCAACAAAAAGGGCATTTAAAGAGGAAAGATGCAGAGTTGCCTGATGAAAAGCAGACAGACATTATATAGTGCCTTTTAAGTGTTAGCATATACTCACAATATATAAATATAAATGTGCAATCTAATTATTAACACTTTTAATTAAAATGATAAAGCACATGTTTCAATTTGATATTAAAATCAGCACATAAAATTTAATCGAGATAAGAGCACATGCTTTAATTTTAATTTTAAAGAACTTCCTCTACAATATTTTGCATGAATCACTTTTGGATGACGAATGAAACTCCACAACCCTTTCGGGTGTAAGTAAATCTTTTCTTGTGATCCTAACCGACAAAAGAACACAATAAAGTAAACCAATATAGGTTACCCATAGCTGACCGTCTGACCGGCTCAAACCAAGGGGGCAAGAATCCAAACTTGTGACCTTATGGTTACAAGTGTAGATCTCTTGCCATCAGGTTACCCAGCATGAATCACTTTAAGTTTATAGCACATGAGAGTAAGAAGCCAATAAAATTTATTAATCATGAAATACATTATAGCACAAGTCTGCATTTGGCCCTGCAAAGAGCTGAAACTGATCTGCAAGTCTATCAATAACACATAGGGAGATGTGGAGAGGAAATGGGAGAAAAAAAACAATTGATACACAGTGCAATATGAAGAGTTTAATCTCTTTTAGTCTGGGGGGAGTTGCTAATTTCTGTGGAATACCTCAGCCAAGGCTAAAATAATATGGCTTCTCAACTCCTCATGCCTAGAGTAGCCTCTCTTCAGCACTTCAACCACCACAAGAACTACTAATTAATGCCGAGAAAAATACAAATTTCCCTGCTCACTGCAGAAGAAGAATGTCAAGAACACCTTGGTGTTGCATCGTTATCCATCATCCAAACGAAGGCAGGCTTATCGGACCTAGGTCCTGAAACTGTTCGGTATATGTATAATCTCTCAACAGGAATGCTTTCCAGCCTTGAACCTGGAGGGTCACTTTCATCTATAACTTCAACGTTAAGCCCGGGCATCTTCTTAGCTAGCATCTTGCATGCTCCGAAACTCACCGAACAAGAAGACATCCAAAGGGATCGCATTGTCTCCAGCTTTGCAGCGTTGGCCAAGAGAGCACCATCCCCAAATGGGCAGTCTCTTATCTCCAACTTTCGGAGGCTTTCACAACCTGACAGCACATGGTTGAGGCCCAAGTCAGTATCCCCAGCAAAGGCGATAGAAAGCATCTCTAACTTCTTCGCGTAAGTCCCAATATACTCAAACACCCGATCAGTGAGGAGGCCAGAGAGGGAAAGTCGCCGCAATTCTTTGCAGTGTTTTACAATGGCTCCAAAACCAGTATCAAGTGCTTCGCAGGTCAGGTAATCAGGAGCCCGAGGCTCAATTATGCAAAGACGAAACCGGATAAAATTAGGACTATTCTGAGCAATAGTTGCCAGTGCAGCATTTGTCATTCGGCGGCAGAAGTATAATACTGACTGCAGTTTGGGGCAACCCTTAGAAACAGCAACAAGGCCTTGTTCTGTTAAATCTACATTTCCCTCAACAGCATAGGGGTCAGAAGGAAACACCCTAAGTTCTTGAAGGTCCTTACAAGATGCAGCAAGGGCCTCAAGCCCTGTATCTTCAATGTAATCCATCACCTGTAGACACCACACCTTTCTCATTAGTTACTATGTGATGAAAGAAGTATAAGATACTCCCTATAAATAAATTTATTCATATAAATCAATTATATATGCCTGGTGAATTGGTGGGATGGTTGATAAAATGCAAGAAATTGACACCTAAATATTACTTTAACCAACATTTAAGCAGAGCACTAATCAGCAATTTTTGTTCTTTCTGATCAATACACTAATTGGAGGGTATGCCAAAAGGATTTGATGTCTAAACTTCACATGCCATCAAATTTGGACCAAATGCAATACATTGAATTTCTGTATCACAGCTAAGAGGAAAAAAATAAAGTAGATCAAAACACAGAAGAAACAGATAAAACAAGACATACCCATAGCCGTTGCAAATTGCAACACTGGCTTACAAGCTTGATAAGATCAGGGCTTTGAATAATAGCATAGCTTAAATTCATAGAGGTGATTCCAGGGCAGACTGAATACATTGCTGGAAGGTAAGCTGGAACCACGTCCCAAAACCCAGACAAGCCTTTAAGTTGCTTGCAGCCTGCAAAAGCATCTGCCAGGTTTGACAAGACATCAGGGCGGACCTCAGCAGTGTAGCCACCTGTACCCAACTCAACCAACTGGGGAGTACACCGAAGTAGGTTGGGAAGCTTCTCAAGTGGCACAGCACGGTTGAGGCGAAGAGTCCTCAGATTAGGACACCGTGCAACCAGGCGCTCAAGTGCTGAGAAACTCACCTCAGAGCCCAAGCAAGTAATGTCAAGTGACACTAGAGATGTGCAGTTATCAGGGAAATGACTCAGCCAATGCCCACTCAGGTCCTCAACATCACTCTCCCTCAAGTTTAGCTCTTTCAAATTCCTTAAACATACCACAAAAACCCAATACAACAGTTAGTATAACAATAATTTTGATAATACATTCCAAACAAACATTCAAGAAACTTATAATTCAAGAGGAAAAGAAAAGAAAAATCTAAAATTACAGAAAATACTTGTATCTCAAAGAGACTGTAAGATAAGCTCCTACAGGCTTCTTTGAGTTCTTTAATTAACTGTTATTAACTGAGAACATAGAAAATTACATTTTGTAACTTTAGTCTGTGGCAACTGCAAGAAAAACCAATCAACAGAAACTAATTCCAAAATAATCAGTGTAACTACTGAACTCAAAGAAGTTTTGTTACAAGCCACTCTTTTACTGTGTAAGAGTTACTGGGAGCTTGGGTGGGGGGAACTGCATTTTGTTGCTTATTCTTTCATCATCTTCTTCTTCTCTTGGCTAAAATCAATAACCTATGCTCTTTACTAATCCATAGGCACAGTGCATCTGAAATCATGGCTAGCAATTCCTATAACAAGGTTCTCAATTTCTATGTGAAAAAAGTGAAGATACAAACGCAATAGAAGAACAGATTGGTGACCTCCTAAATTGTTTTACCAAATAAAAGCTTAACCCTTCATAGTCCCCTCCACATTTTTCCAATTTCAAGTAGCTCCAAAGAGCAAGCGTGCAGAATGAAAGGAGAAGCTGATAAAAACCAAAGCTATAAGAGTGAATAAATTCCTAAAACTCAAGGCATTGAATAAGAAAGTCATATATGGCCTCAATCTTTGTTCTCCCCTCCACCAGAGACTAAACACTCAGAAAACAAACCCAAAAGATTCAAATATTTCCACCATTTTTCATCAATTACCCCTCTCCAACTAAGAGAAGGTAAAGCCATAGAAATTTGACCTGCAATTGGCGGCAATAGCAGCAAGGCCATCAGTAGTGAAGCCCTCACAAATGGAGAGCGAAAGGACCTTGAAGTTCTTAAAAGACCTAGAAATCAACTCCAAGGTCTCGTCCGTAACAACCATTCGCTTTAACCTAATCTCCTCAAGCCAAGGGTAAACCGGCGCCATTGCCTCCACCCAGGGGTGGAAAAACCCTCCCCAACCCTCAGGCACCAGATTGAAGTCCGCGAAATGAGGCTTCCCCTTGAGCTCCACCGCCCGGACCTCCGGGAATCGGCGGATCACGATCTCAGGGCTGACGGCGTAACAGTTCCCGATGAACACCCTCCTCCGGCAAATCCTCTCGATGTCGTACCACGACTTGCACACCAAGGAGACCGCGTTCCGGTCCTTGTCGGAGCTCAGAAACGAGAACACGTGTTCCAGCACTTCGTCGAGAAAAGAGTACACCATTGTCGTTGAGACTTGAGAAAGCCTGAATCTGTAATCCCACAGCAAGATTGGCCGACGCTGAAATGAGGTCAGTGTTTGGGGAGTTTCAGATCTGAAGCACCATTAACAAAGCTTAGATTTGGTAGAAGGAAGGACAGTGTACTACACAGAAGATAAGGCTTTGGTAGAGTTGAAGTATATAGTGCCGCGGTTAAGTTTTAACCATGGTTAGATTTGAGTCAAGCAGGGACGAGGGAGGGATGGACCATTGAACAGTGACACGTGTTGTAGGTATAAACTTACTGTCCGTCGGATGATTAAACGGCCAACGGATGCAGCCTACAAGGATTAATCAAATTTTTAGGAGTAAATATTAATTTCGGTGTCACGAGTATTAGTAAAATAGCAATTTTGTTTCACATGTTTAATTTTTTTCACTCTAGTTACTCTTCCAGTTAGGATACGTCGTAATCTACAATTATTAAGGGTGTTTGGGTCCTTTCATAATTGAGATCATATCAAATATCAATAGTATTAGTAAAACGACAGTTTTGATCCATATGTTTAATCACTACTAATTTTCATTCGACGGTTATATTTTTCGTGCCAAAATTAATCACTTTGGTCACCCCTATGAGGAGAAGTACTAGACTGAGAAAGAAGAATACTTGAACGTTGTTGAAAATGAGAAGTGTGAACGAGAAGCAATGAGGCTGTTGGCAGAAGAATACAAGTAGAAGACAACCATGGAATTACTCGAGCAATCCATCCAATTTGAGCAAAAACAAAAAAAAAAACAGGGAACGAAAACAAGAAGAAAACTTTTAAACCCAATATATCCTTTAATCTAATTTCTGTCATATATTTATGAAATGATGAAAATAACATCACCATTTTCACATTTTGGCATGTTTTAACATAAGGGTTGACATGTGTGATCAATTTTGACACAAAAATAATGGTCATTTAATGAAAATTGATAGTGATTAAACATGTGAACTAAAATTGTCATTGTGCTAATACTCATAGAACCAAAATTGGTATTTGCTTTGATCTTAATTACGAAAGGACACAAATACCCTTAATATTTGTAGATTCCAGCATGTCCTAACCGAAGGAGTGATCGAAGTGACGAATTTTGACACTAAAAAATAATTGTGTGATGAAAATTAATATAGATTAAACATGTTGATCAAACTTACCATTTTACTAATACTTGTGAGGCCAAAATTGATCTTTGCACATATAAATTTAGACTGATACTAAAGGAATTCATCATTCCCCACAAATCTTTACTCATCCAATTGGATATTCTGAATATTTTTAATTTAATATTTTATTGTAATTACACATTTCAAATTCATGTTTCATGTTTTTTTTTAATACTTAGGTGATCCCAATTTTACCATATTAATCCTATGTCCACAGAACTTTGTCCCTAAAATCATTGTAGAGGTAAATCGCGAGTTACGTAATCAGCTCACTGGTCATACCCTAATCTTCATGCGTACACAAGAAATTCAATTGACACTTTCTATCATCATGGGTCTTCGAACTTTCACAATGTCGCATTTAGTCATGACATCAAATCAAGTGACGAACCACTGCACTAAATCTCTAAGCGCATGTTTCATACTTTTTAACATGACACTCAACATACTTTTTAACATGACACTCAACCATTAGTAACGAGTAATTAGACAATCAGATAAAAAAAAATTGAATGAAAAATGTAGTACAAGAATATGGGCAAAGGTTTTGCCTTTTAGCATAGTTTCCTTTAAAATTTGCAATTGGTTTGTGTGTTTGGGATTTGGGTACATAATAAAGCGGTAGGGCGTATAATGAATTGGGGCAAAGGAATCTCATGATTCTCACTGCAAGCTAGGATCTGATATACCACCCAATCACTAAATACTAAATAGGGACCACTTAGAAGCAGAAATAAAATGAAAAAAGAAATTACCTGGGCCCCACCACTGCCAGACCCCAATGAGTAAATAAGCAGTGATTACTGAGGAATCATCAGATCAGATGCGATGCCATAATTAATCAATGCCCCATTTTGCCACTCTCTACAATCTTTCCTCACGGTCTGGACATCAAACTGTTCTTGCGTTTTATTGTGCGATAAAGTTAATATCCATCACAAATTTTAAAATAACTAAATATTTAGTATAATTTTTAAATGTTAAATAATTAATATAAAATAGATACAAAGCACCTTGTGCTCAGATAACATGTAGTAACTATTTCATATGAGAGGTCATGAGATTGAGTCTCAGTGGAGATGGTATTGACTTTTTGTGCTTTAACGGGTTTAGAAAGTATAGCTGAACAGATACTACAATGTAATAAAGTTGATAGAGTTCAAAAAATATATATAATAATTATTTTAAATATAATCAAAATAAATATTTTTAACTCGTAATAAAAGTAATAGTAAAAATGAGTATTGTTGTAGATAGTTATAAATATAATCGAGAATAAAAATGATGTAATTCATAAGTTTTCTTTGTGTATATGTTTGAATTTTTATTTTTTTTGGAGTAATACTGACTCTGTTACAATGTAGTATCCTAAGGCTCAAACCCACTCCTTTTCATGTGTGAGTGTAAACCGAGTGCCACTAGACGACAAAGTCTTTGGCATTTACATTGGCCACGGTGTCTTCCATGTGAGAGTGTAAACTGAGACCCATTGCATACATTTCAAAATTAAATAAACAAATTACGAACCTTACAGCTTGAACATTCCCAATACCTCCCACCCGGATTCTCATTTGTCCACGATGTCTTCAAAACCATTTCTTGCCGACATTGACATTGTTCAATTGAAACCCATTCACCATACACGTAGCGCTTCGAAGAGCCGGAAGAATTCGAACTCTCTTGACGGGAATACATGGCCTATAGTGACTTTCGTCTACAATGTTCTTCAGAAAGGGACGAGAATAGCTTAAAAGAGAGGATACCAGAGTAAAAAGACGAAATTAGCCCTGCCTCAGACGACCATTCGACGGGAAACTTAACGTTGGACCAAAAGTGGAACACGTCTAATAAATGTGGACCCAATGTGGCAAAAATAACTAAAGCGGACTAAAATTGAAAAAACGTCAATAATAGTAGGACCAAAAAAGAAATTCACTCTAATTATAGTATGACATTCATATTCTTTTAGGATAGGATGAAAATTTTCTTTCTAAATATATATAGTTGAAATAAACAAATCAAATTAAGTAAATAGTATTATTATATTTTAATTCTTACACACAAAGAAGAAAAGAGTTGAAAAAGAATAGAAAAATAAAAAATAAAAAAATGACACAAGTTTCGTTTTGTGTACAATAGTTTAATTGCTATAATAATAATCTAAAAACAAAATGCTCCTTGTTGTTGTTGTTAAAATGTTAGAAAATATTTTTTAATAAGTTGAAAATAATAATAGTTAATGGAATATATATTATGTTACTAAAGTTTGTACATAAATAGAAAAGTAAAATACTAAACAAAAGTTACTTTATAGTCTTCTCAAACTCCCTTACCAACATTAACTCTTATTATATTTAGTAGGTTTATATAATATATATGCACAATGCTAGATACTTCTACATTTATTACTCACAAAATAGTCAATCTTGTACAATCTTATGTAGCAAGTTCTAATAGGTTGACGTTTGATTTTAAAAAAAAAAATATTAGGCTATTAGCTAGAACTTTCTATATCATGGAGTGGTTATTGAACTATATATATGTGTGTACACGGGCGTGCGTCTACGTGTGTTTAAATGGATTGAAAATCGTTCTCTACCCATGAGTTTCCCGACCTCACGGGAGCATGAAGATTTTCTTGAACACATACAATGTCAAGAAAATGAAACTTGATGAGATAACCATAGACATAGAGTTTGTGTAGGAGACGCCACAAATGGTTGTGCTAAAGAACATCCTCATATTTCATCGATTCAAAAGTAGACACACATAATCAGTTGCATATGCCACCAAATTTCAAAATTCAACCTCATATTTCAACTACTCTCAATGTTGAAGATAGTGCTACTAAAATAGAAGAAGCTTAATGTGCATCAGTGCATATCATTATTATGCATACCTACACAAACAATTAAAATTCTAATCACTAATAGCATACTAACAACATAAGATAACTTGATAGCACAGGTTAACAACCAAAGTATATAGCAAAACAATTTTATAATAAGTTTGATAGCACACTTCAGTTTACTCTGTAGCAGCATAACATGTTGGAACTCTTAATCATCTTCCCTCTCTGGTGGAAGACCACAAGGAGCAAGCATTTTCTGCACAACCACAACTACAAAATATTAGCTGCTATATGGCATTAGAAGTTGAATTGTTTGGAAATAAGCTCCCAAATATGTAGCAGAGGCTATTAAGTCAAATGAACAAGCACTATTGTAAAAATCGGCCTAGGTGACCGCCTAGGTACCGATTAGGTGCTAAGCGCCCCTAGGCCGAGGGGATTTTACCCTTAGGCGCACATTAGTCGGCCGGCCGATTAGTTGGCCGACTAGGTGGCCTAGGCACCCGAATCGGCTAACTTGGGGCCTAACTCGGCTGCATTTTTTTTTTTTTTTTGGGTGTGCAATATGTACACTGCAGTGTTTTTCTTATTATTATTATTACTTGCCCGCCTAGGCAACGCCTAACGCCTTCAACAACATTGGGTACAAGTACATAAAGCAAGCATTATACTATTTGCAGTGTTTAAAAACGGAGTATATCTCATTTAGGTACTTCCTACCTCAACACTAAAGAACACCATAAGGACATTCATACTACCCACGATATGTAATATAGCTAAAAGAAATTAACCAAAGAACCTTCAATACACACAAAGTTACAACAGAAATCAATGTTTGTCATAGCAAAATATTTATTCACAGCTTTTCGTGCTCCTATTATTGGAAGTTATGCAAAGATCATTTCTGTTCAGAAGTGCTTAAATTTAGTCTTAGCATCTTTTTTCTTCTAGTTTTAGTATCAAAATGCATGCAAAAGGTTAAAAGCAGTAAAAAGGTACAAAACAATTTTATTCAAGACATGTCCCAAAAGGCAAGGCAGCAATAGATGAATTATTGACCACTACAAGGACGATTTTGAAATAAATTAAATGCAAACTAAATCACATAACAAAATATTCCACATGCTTTCTGAAAAACTATAATCTTTAGCTTGTCCAAGGAGCTAGATTTTTAATTGACTTTTCTCAAGATTCTCATAGAGTTGTTTCATTCAGAGTAAAACATTTTCCTCCAGCCCAGATGCAACATTTTACACATTTCCTCAGCCTTGGTGCAAAAAGAGAGAAAACTACAACCTAATATTCTTCATTTTTCATAGAATGAGCTTAAATGATATTAATCAATACAAAATAGCATTAAAAATGGAGTGTAAGGCTAAGACTGGAATATAATTACCAAAAGGAAAAATTAAACTATACTTGCTTCTGAAATTACTATCAGCAAAAGTAGGGCCAAGAGAGTATTACTATATTTAACAGTTATAGCATGTAGTAAAAAAGACTCTGATTGTCCAAGTAGTTGAACACAATGCCCGCTATAGGAATATAGAAAGCAGTAAACTGGAGAATATGCCATTCAACAAAATCAGGCAAAATGCATTAACATTAAAGCTACAAAAATAATATGGAGTACTAAAATTAAAAAGCAGAGTTCCACTCATTGCATAGCATAATACAATAACACTAAACTGTGATT
>NXFB01000480.1:47771-60300 GCA_002525835.2 Ipomoea batatas | reverse complement strand
CAGCTAACGACGAACGGTGAGCTCTCGGTCGATGGTGGCAGTTGGTGCTTTCCTGGTGAAGGCGACGGTTTTTCCCCTCCCGGTCTGGCGTGCGTAGCAGCAGCAAGTTTCGGCGACGGAAGCAACAACGGTGGAAGGTGGCAGACGCCTCTTCTCCGTTCGAAGTGCAAAGCAGAGTAGCAAGCGGGAGCTTTGGCGGTGGTGGCTGGATTAACTTCGTTAGTGGCGTAGCATAGCAGCAAGAGACAAGTGGTGTAGCGGTATGGTGCGTGAGTGTGGAGCTGGAGGGCGTAGGGTCGAATCTTGGTCTAAGCATCTTGATTAAGGTAATTGTTATCCCTAAGCTTTTAAGATTATAATGGGTGATCCTAGCTATCATTAATCATATTATAACATAGGGTTTTGATCTTGTTATTATTATTAGTTAATGATGATTAGGTTATTATGGTTTAGTTCATAATAGTGATCATGATATATTATCCTTTAGGCTTGGGCTATTAGTTAAATAGGAACCTTGATGTTACTATTAGTAGTTGGTAGTGACGGTTTTAGATTATATTAATCTTCAGGTTCACGATTATGAACCAAGCTTAGAGTTGGTGTTGCCTTGGATTAATACGCTTTTGGATTAAATACGCTTCAAAGGTAACCACTATGTCCATCAAAATCTATTTTTACACTCTCATTCTATATGATATTATTTGGTGTTGGAAATCCTGAAATTCCTTGATTATTAGCCTATTATTGATTGTGATTGATGGATTCATGGACTTGTGTCTTGATCCTTTGCCTATTGATGTATATGATCATTTGTTGGTTTGGGTTTCCGTGTTATTTGGCCTCTGTTAGATGAAATCTTGGTGTAGTATGATCTGATTTGTGTATTCTGGAACATTTCTTTGTATTCTGAGCTGAGTCTGATTCGGTGTGTGGGAATTGCTCTTGCGGGGCACTCTAGTGGCATAATGTAACCCGCTGGAGTCTTCCGTAAGAGTAAGGCGGTAGTGGTTGGTGGAGGTGAGTGATCCGTTGTTTGTTCCCTCCTTTGTTTTGGAGTTTGTTGGAGTATTCTATTGGATATTTTACCATGATTCTGGAGTATTTATTCATACCTCTTAGTCCATTATATGAGTCTCTTATTTGGTTGGTTAAATCCTTGATTATATTATTTGGGAGTTGGTTGGTGTTCATATCTGAGATGAGCACTCTGAGTGATGGTTCTTGGGCTGAGTTGAGCATGAGTATGTGGTGGTGGATCCTTGGTATCTTTTGGAGGTTGTTAGGTGGACTGACTGTGCTATTACTGACTTCTGACTTTTGGACTTCGGTCCCTGTGATTGGACTTCGGTCCCTGTGATTGGGTTTTTACCCCTGCGTACCTGACTTCTGACTTCTGACTGTGGTTGGGTTTTGGTATGATGGTTGGTATGAGGGTTTGGAGGTTGGAGTTGTGAGTTCTTCCTTGGTTTATGTATTCGTGAGTTTCTTGGGATTATTCGGTTGATTCGTACTTTGGTTGATATCTCGTTGTTCTTGTTATGGTTGGTTGGTTCCTTTATGGTTGTTGTTCAGTTGGTATCTCGTTTATGGATTCGTTGTCTTGTACTTTCATTATTGACTACTGGTTCGTTTAGATGAGTCTTGGTTTATGATTCGTTCAGTTTATCATTGTTGAGTATCCGTTTTGAATTAATGAACAGTTCGTTGGTGTGTATATTCTATATGGGTGCGTAAACCTATTTACAAGCTTATGTATATCTATACTTCCTTGCGGGTGTGAATGGTGGTTACTTAGCAGTCTTTTGCTAATGGTTCTTTGCGTGTTTTCCAGGTTTGCCTTAAAGTCTATGCGCGAGCGCGATAGTGTACACCTGTCTGAGGATGCGTAGACTAGACTTTATGTTTTTAGACTTGTGTTTCGGGCCTGTGTGCCACTTTGAGATTTCATATACTCTTGATTAGTTGTTGGATGTTTTGAAACATGATTTGAGGATTACCATTTATGCATGACAGTTCAGTTCTTATGGTTAGCCTGTGCATCTAGGCTGTGCTATCTTACCTAGATGTGGCATGACGCCCCTTAGGTTTAAAATTTGCTTCCGCTATGTTATGTTTTGGTTGAGATAGGCAGTTGTTGTGTTAAGTTTTATCTATCTCAGTTTGTGTAAAGTTGGGGTGTCACAATTGCTTTGGCCTTGTGCTTGAGCTTTTTTAGCCTTCCAAACTTTACTGTCCTTTTTAAAGTGTGGACCACAACAGGACAAACAAGAAATCGCTTTGCCACCTTTTTGCTTCTTGTTGCCAATGGAAGATTTAAAATTCCATTGCCTCTTTTTATTATTAAATTTGATTCCATTTTTCTGACATTCTACCATATAATTAATGGTAGACGTTTGGTTTTCAAAAAAAAAAGAAAAAAACGGTAGAAGTCTATCCTTGCATACGTGTCCAGTAGCTCCAGTGTTAATATACCTAGACTCATCATCTTGCACCATACAAATTTCAGAAATCATAACAATAAAATTTTTAACTTATTACATGAATTTCATTTGTACCTTGGATTACTTGGCCATTGCTTTGGCCTTGTGCTTGAGCTTTTTTAGCCTTCCAAACTTTACTGTCCTTTTTAAAGTGTAGACCACAACAGGACAAACAAGAAATCGCTTTGCCACCTTTTTGCTTCTTGTTGCCAATGGAAGATTTAAAATTCCATTGCCTCTTTTTATTATTAAATTTGATTCCATTTTTCTGACATTCTACCATATAATTAATGGTAGACGTTTGGTTTTCAAAAAAAAAAAAGAAAAAAACGGTAGAAGTCAAAACCCATGTGCTATTAACACCATTTTCATTGACACTATCCTGCATCGAGATGCCTTCTCAATCGTATCCGAAGATGGGCACCAAATTACTCCAATGTCAATTCCTCTATTTTAGGTTTCAAGGAGTGTTGTGTGACTTCCATGAAGGTTGTAATTTATCAATGATACATGCAATCACAAAATTATCATTCAAAATCATATCATGTTGTTTACTTCGACCAATGATACGTTTTATCTCACAGAATTGTTCCATAGCAGGCTGAGTCAACCATCTTATAGTGATCAAAATCACTAAGGCTATCCTCAATAGTTAAACTTGGGTGTGGTTTTTTGAGGAGTTTTTGTAAGTGTGATTAGTAAAAAGAAAATGAGGGTGGAGAAAAAAAAAAAGAAATGGAAAAAAAACTGAAAAAAAATTAAAAAAAAAAAAAAATTTTACGGCATGCGCCTCACGCGTGCATGAGGCGCAGTAACCCTTCCCAGATAGCATTGCACACGCCCATCTGGGCGTGAAAACTGCGCCTCACGCGTGAGGCGCAGTAACCCTTCCCTGAGCGGCCCACCCCAACCTGCAAAACACTCCAAATTGCAGGAGAAAGAATTCAATAAAAGAAATTCCATTTCCCATTTAATAAAAACCCATCTATTGAATTTTATTGTTCCAAAATTGCTTTAAACTAACCATTGGGGGAAGGCTTAACAAAAAACTTCTTGCAAGAAGCATCTTCAGCCATACATTTGGCCTCAAGTGTATCCCACAACTTTGTGTCTTTCTCAATATTCTGATAAAGAGCAAATAGCAATTTTAGTCCCACGACTATTAGCAAAATGACAATTTTGGTCCACATGTTTCATTTCTACCAATTTTGGTCCCACAACTATTATTTTAGTACCAATTTTCATCCACGACTATTGTTTTAGTGCCAAAATTTATCGCGCCGGTCACTCATCCGTTTAAAACGTGCAAAAATCTAAAATTGTTAAGCGTATTTTCATCATTTTCAATTTAATATCTTAATTTGAGTATGAATAAATGCATTTAAGTCCTAAAATCGATCAAAATTCGCAGTTTTCCTCATCATTTTACCTTAATTTGAGGAGGAGAATTGTGAATTGTGATCGATCTTAGGACTTAAATCTCTTTATTCATACTCAAATTGAGATATTGAGTTGAAAAGGACGAAAATACCTTCAAAAATTTTAGATTTCGGCACGTTTTAAACGGATGGGTGACCGGTGCGATGAATTTTGGCACTAAAACAATAGTCGTGGGACCAAAATTGGTACTAAACAATAGTCGTGGGACCAAAATTGGTAGAAATGGAACATGTGGACCAGAATTGTCATTTTGCTAATAATCGTGGGACCAAAATTGGTATTTGCTTCTGATAAATATCAAAGAAGGGAATCATACCACTCAAGATGTGACCATGACAGATAAAGTCATCATTTTCCAACTTGATCTTCCGACGAGTTTGCTCAAGAGTCTCATCTTCCGACTCTTCGGACTTGGCAGTAGTGCTTAGCGCGTAGTATTACATTCAAAGTGGCCAAGAGGAAATACATCTTCTTCTGCCAATGCCTGAAACCGACACCTTCAAACTTGTCCATCTTCTGGAAGCTGGTTGTCATTTCCTTCAAAGTGGACGCCATGATTAAGCAATTCATAAACTTTTAGGATGTTAGAAAAATACATTGTCTCGTGAAAGAACTTGAGAATTAGAAAATAGGGGAATGCTAACTAGCTTGATCACAATCTTCAACATGCATGTGAAAGCTCACTCTCCTAAAAGTTTCTAATTTCCCTTATAATTAGTGTGAACAAATCAAAATTTTTAAGATAAAAAATAATGCCATTCTCAAAAAAGATAAAAAATAATGCCAAATTTTTAGGTTGCGTTTTTAAAAAGTTTACCAATGTAGTAGCTTGAAAATTTTGTCTTATATGAAACACTATCTTGTAAGTACGGTACTTACGTAGTCAAGAATATAACACACTAGCTATCTGTACTATATGTACATTGGCAACTAATGGATCTCAATTTTATATCTATCATGAGACATCCCTCTTCAATTTAAAATCCTGAGTAATGAAGAAAATTAATTGGAATTTTTTTGTAACTTCCACAATCATAATGATTACAATAATTAAATTTAATATTTAAATTATTCATACATTAAATGTTTGTGTAACTTGATGGATACCCCCGAGTGACCCGAAGGGACCCGGTATATAGAACTCGCTGACTGACTAGTCCTTCCCGATTTGAGGCCCGGGTTGAATAACTCAAAGTGGCCCAATGTGTGTAGGCAATCGGGAAGCGGTGCCTGATCGGGTGCGCCCGAAAGGCAATGATCGTGTGGAATAAGCATTTATGGCGGATCTTTGGAAATTCTTTCGTATTCCAGATTTTGGCAATTATTTTTGCGGTTCAACAGTCCAATTAACCTTCCTAAAGCTAGTTTTGTTAAGATTCTCTCATATTTCCTTAAATAAGCCAATTATTCTTGTATAAATACCCTTTGGGTCATAATGTTAGAGGTTCCGAATTGAATGCAAGCATAAGTGTTCTCCTTTGTTATGCTTGTATGTATTTTTTTCTCAATAAATTCTCTATAGTTCTAGTCATCTAGTGTAGTAGTGTTGGCCCGTCGAAGCTACAACCATAAAACCAACATAACTAATCAAGAATTCATTATATTAATAAAATATAATATTTACAATTTTTGGAAACATATTATGATGTCCCATTGTAATCAATGAATCAATGAATATTTTTAACCCAAAATCTCTCCGGAAGATATGTTTTCCTTCCGATCGGTTCCTTCTTATAGGCGTCATCCGATAATAAGTAGATTTGAACTTACCAGAATGTGACCTTTCAGTCTCTAACTTCTCGAAACCATGAACAATTATTCAACATTTTTAATTGATCAATCGAATCATAAACTTCCTACCAAACATAAATAATATTTTCAACTTTAATTTACTACACCAAAATAATATTTATATATGCTACGGGTAAACATATTCGAATTAATATATTCAACCATTACTATATAAATATCCAACATATACCATATTATTATTTTACTTAAAACGGAAAATAAGAGTACAATACATGAGAGAAGAGACGCATAACCTAATCTCCAACGTATGTAAATGGAAATAAGCTCGCTCATTCACACATAAACAGAAAGGAAATATGCATAATAAATATAAAATCACAGAGTTTTTTTTTTTTTTTTCATCTCTAGCGTCTGAATAATGCATGCATGCAGCTAGGAGATTTCTTATTCAATTCACGTATTGATATGATGATATGATAGTGCAAGTACACTTGAGCTATATTATTCCAAACCTCTGAGCAATCTTTTTAGTGAGATTGTTGATATCCTCAACAGATTTCTCCAGACTGTCAAGTCTAGCCTCGATCTTATAGAATTTAGCTTCATAGTTGTTGGTGTGAAGAACGTTCTGAACAGCAGTTTGAAGTTTGGTGAGATCAGAAGAGTCGTCTTTCATTTCTTCGATCATTTTCTTCACCTCAGAAAAGTCATCGGACAGAGTTTTGGCCATGTTCTTGAGCTGGGCAAGCGTTTTGTCGTCCACTGTTTTTATTGTCAGTATTTGTTTGGCAGTTTCCGCATCAGCAGCGCTCAAACTCTTGCCGAACTTGTTCCAAAGGAACAGGTTTGTCCAGTTCAACTGATTGTTACTCAAATCAGCAGCGTCATCTAGTACCTGTACGTTGAGCATATAATAATATACTGATGAAAATTTTGAGGAAATTTCTAATTTGCTAGGTAGTTCTTGTATCAGTAGAGAAGCCTAAATTCACTATGAGCACAGTTTTAAGCACAAAAGTTAGAAACACTTTTACAATATAATATAGTCGATCTTCCTATTTCTCTATTGTAACTGTTAGGATCAAGCGTTTACCACTCCTACCAAAAGTTATAACTAGTAGCGAAAAACCAACTTATTTTCTTACTTATAGGTCAGCATCACATTGTTCGAGATAGACTGGGTGCTGGACTTGGCCCCTTAAAGACTTTAGTAGCCTTCACCCAACAATCTCCAGCCACCGAATACTAGACATGGCCCTTTTTGCGGCCCTGCCTTTAGTAACCTATCTCTCGTACTACTAGGAAACTTTAGAACGGTATAAGCTAGAAGCACTTATACTTTTCTCTTAATACACTGATGAACTCCAAATTGAAGACAGTATATGGGGAATTTTGTGTGTGCTCGCTTGACCTCTAGGTAAGTGATCTTTTTATATTCTTCTTTGATGTCTTGATCAGGTATTGAAAATATGAATCTTACCTTGTTTGGAATTTTATTATTTGTTTCATTTTTTTACTAATATTCATATTCCTTGTATTAGTAGGGTTGAAATAATGTTTTGGTCAATAATTTTAGACAATACTATTTTGGGTCAAACATATATAAACATAAATATGCAATCTAACTATTAAGAAAAAAAGGATAATGACACTTTTTCCCCCTATGTTATGTGCTTATAGCACTTTTTCCCCTGTGTTATTAAAGTGACCGTTTTCCCCCCTCAGTTATTTTAAAAGTGGTAGTTTTCTCCCTTGTAATGTTAAATTAAGCTTTTTGCCCTTAAAAATAACTATTTCACTTATTTTTATTCTTCAACCAATTATTACTAATATGTATGGAAGATCACGGCTCGATACGAACCTAATCGAACACTTTAGCAATTGAACTTAAATAATATAGACGGTTACGGTTACGATTCTGAATCGAAAAAATAAAATAAAATAATTGTTAAATTTAGACTATTTTTAAATAAGAAATAAAATTATAAAAATAAATAAATAAGTTTGATTGGCGGTTCAAAATCGAAATTGGAACCAAACCGTACCGATTTATCAAAATAAGTGTTTGATCATTTTCACTATAGATGACTGTGGTTAAGTTCCGGTTCACGGTCCAACAATTATTTAATTTTATTTTTTCGGTTCTGAATCGTAACCAGAACCGTCCATACTATTTCGGTATGATTGCTACAGTGTTTGGTTAGGTTCGAACCGTATCGTGATCATCCATACATATAAGTAATAATTTGTTGGAGACGAAAAATAAATGAAATAATTATTTTTAAGGGTAACAATGTCAATTTACCATTTCAGTGGGAAAAACTGCCACTTTAATAACACAGGGGGAGAAAGTGCTATATGCACATAACATAGGGGGGAAAAGTGCAATTTTCCCAAGAAAAAAATTACACTTTTCGTCCCTAAATTATAGGATAATTGTAAAATTCTTCTATAAGTGTTGGTTGTGTTCACTTTTTGCTGTTAAGTTATTATTGACGTTGCACTTTCCGTCTTTTTATTAACTTTTTGTGCTCACTTTTCATTTCTGGGTTATACTAAAATTGTAAATTTCGTCGATAATGTTTTGTTAGTAAAGAGACGAAAAGTGCAACGCTAATGCTATCTTAGGAACGAAAAGTGAGCTTGACCAACACTTAGAGGCGAATTCTACAATTATAGTTGAAATGGATCATATGTTTCAATTACCTCAAAAGGTTGGAAGGTGGCGTAGGTTAAACCTCGGCGCCTGTAACTACTTACAGGCAGCTTCGCCGCGTCCACCTGAATCCTATATAAGGTGGATTCTGGTAGCTCACTCATTTTAGTTTCACCTGTATATATATATATATGTACGAATAATCAACAAGTTTTCTTGCACTCATACAAATTTGTGGCCGGATATGATAGCCCTTATATAGGCCTGCCCTGAGATTTCTTGAGCTGGCTCTTAGAGAAAAACCTTATCGTAGCTAGCTACAGCTACAGGAGTAGTTCAATTATTTTAAAATATTTTAGTATGAACACTTGGAAAAAAATCTTAACCTTAATTTGACCAAGTATCTATGCTTTCACATTTACACACACTCCACGCATGTACTATTTTTAATGGCTAAGAACAAATAACAACAATGGGTTTAAACACTATGGCAAAAATCTCCAATTAAACCGTGTCACGAATCTTTATTTGTAAAACATGTCAGATTTTTCATAGGTATTACACTTTTACTTATAAGCATTAGAATTTCTCTCATAAGTATTACATTTTTCCTCATAGGTAATATTTCAACCCTTATATTACATTTTGATTTAAAAGTATTACTTTTTCATAAAAATAAATATCACAGTTTTCTTTATAAGTATTACAGTTTTTCTCATAAGTAACAATCAATCAATTTATCATTTATTAGTATTACATTTTCCTCACAAATGACTCTTCAACTCCTAAATATTATATTTTGATTTAGAAGTATTACATATTTCCTCAGATATTACACACTTTCTCAAATCAAACAATTTATCTCTAATTAATATTACACATTTCAACATAAATATTACATTTCTATCATTATCTAACTTGCCTCACGGATAAGAATCCGTAAGACAGTTTCACATGAGACACTCACCCTAATATAATTTATCTATTGAGATTATATTATTATACATACATGCATGATTTTCTGAGTCTAACCTAATTTAATCAATTATTAGCTTAGGTGTTAAGATTGATGACTTATTTATTGAGATTATATTATTGTATATACATGCATGATTTTTAAATCGAATTGAATAAATTATTAGCTTAGGTGTTAAGATTGATGAATTATTTATTGAGATTATATTATTGTATATACATGCATGATTTTTAAATCGAATTGAATCAATTATTAGCTTAGGTGTTAAGATTGATGACTTATCTATTGAGATTATATTACTGTATATACATGCATGATTTTTTGAGTCTAACCTAATCGAATCAATTATTAGCTTAGGTGTTAATTAAATTGATGACTCGAGATTGCATGCTCCATAGAAAAATATTATATGTACTCTCATTCTCTACTAACTATTCCTAACTTTTACTCTTACACTTAAAATTTTGATGTAGGGATAGACACTTTTACAGGGGCCAACATACATGAAGAAAATAACATATAAACTCTAACACCCCAAAATATTTTTTTCACAAAAAATCTTATTTTATTAAACTTCAAAAATAAAACTATATATGTAATTTAATTCCTACAAGGATTTTTGTCAAACGAGAGTATAATTGAATATTTTAAACTCCTTATTTCAAATAATTTGATGCAAAATATTTATATAATTATTTATGGTTTTAAAAGCCTTATTTAAGAGATATATTTATTGTTGTGGAATATGTGTGTGTGTATATACTTATATTTCGGTCTTTTAAATGATGGTGTATGATGATAATGCGTTGATATTTTTAATTATAATCCCCTTATAAACATGTATATGAATTGTATGATGTCGAAAATGGGTTTGAGTGGTATTTTGACTCTGTTATAGACTGTCTGTGTTGCAGATCGAGAGTGGGCGGAACTCCTCACAAAACTATTAGTTCCGTGAAGGAAGTGCCGCGGGAGCTTATTAGGGAACTACCTGCGGAACTGGGCAGTTCACCACGAAGTTTTAGTCACAGAACTCATAGTTTTGTGACATATTTTGTGGTGGCTCAGTGGTGTAGACTTCAGGTTCTTCATGAAAGGTCACGTGGTCATCAAACTCTATGGCTAGCTTTTCCCTTTCAATTCCGTGTGTGTGTATATATATATATATACTTTGAAAATGTTTTAATTGTTTAAAGTAGATTTGAACCTTTAATCTCATGATTTACAACTTAATTAGTTCTTTCTAATTGAGCTATATTAACTTCTTGAAATTATTTTAGTTTAATAAAATGTTATATGGATTTGAAGGGTTATTTCTATATACAAATATACCTAGAAAATTATAAATATTTGGGGAAGGGTTTAAACAACTGAAACCTATAACTTACCAATAAAACTCTATTTCTAAACTTATTTATGTGTGTGTGTGTCTTAGGAAGTGTTATATTTGATTTTGGGAAAATATTCATATATTTATTTACTTAGATATTTGAAGTTTAGGATTAATATTTGATGCACTGCCGGTGTATAGATGCTATACACCGGCGGTGAATGACAAGGTGACACATCATTTTTTTAAAAAATCAATAATGACGGAGTCCTTTTTTGCAAAATACTTAAGACTTTATTGTATTAGGAAACTTTCCTAAACATATTAATTACTTCTACCCTATATCAATAATTACGTTATATATGTATATATAGTCATCTAATTTCCTATATCAATTTCCTAAATCTAACGTCACTAAATTTCCTATATCAATTTCCTAAGACAAAAGCATACAAGTCACAAAAGTCATCTATCTAAACTAATATAATTTAATATAATTGTATGTTAATTAATTATTAATATATGTATTTGTGTTAAGTTGCTTTTTTTGAGAGATTAATATACTCTATTTTTGACAATCAATATTTATTTTTTATTTTTTTACAATGCATTAATTTATTTATGATTTACAAAAATATACTTTTGTAAGAAAACTATAAATAATATATTAATAGAAGTTATGGAATGTTTGTGACGGTGTATTCAATTTAGATTTTTTAATGATTTTTGTAGACTTTTTAACATGAAAAAGTTTTTCAAAGTTTATAAATGTTTGTTGTACGGATATTTATAAACTCTTACAAAGTTGATAAAAGTTTAAAATATTCTAGAAAAGTTTACAAAAACTCTACAAAAGTCAATTAAAATACATCATTTTAAAAGTATTTGAAAGTATTTAAAAGTCTTGATTGAATACACCCAATTAATCAACAATTAGAGACTATAATGTAAAAAATCAACAATTAATCAAATATTGTGTAATACTCAAATTATATTTTAAAACTTAATTAAAGTTAGAATGTAATACTCCACACAACAATATCCAATAACGTACAAAATTCAAATTTGCAAACTAGGACGATGAAACATAAAACGAGCCACATATCTTTATGTCTTCATTGTTCTCATCAAAATCAGTTCTTTTCATTTGTCTCAATTGGCAATTGTTGTCCATCTGCAATTAAATTCTACAATAAGAGATTAATGAGAATTATTATTATGAACAAAACTAATATTTAAAAATAAAAAAATTTAAATAGAATTATAAAATATGTTCATATTACATACCATATTTTTGTTTTTCAGTGTACAATTACGTTTGGTGTGCCCTTTCTTTTTGCAAGTTGAACATGTAACTCGATTACTTTTAAGCTCTAAAGCTCCTTTCATTCTGATAGACCGAGGACGACCTTTTGTAATCACACGAGGAGGATCGCGCATTGGTACATTATTATTATCATCATCTTGATTACTTGTCATGCTTGTCAAACGACCAGTGCTACTAGTCATGTCATCATCAATCTTCAATGCATCTAACTTTTTGAATAAACATTGAAAGCTTTCTATCGTGGTGTCATAATGTTTTTTTGAACGTGAAGCCTTTTCCGAAAGTTCTAATGAGTGAACCATGATATTATTAAACAATGTTGTTGAACACATATTGTAACCACACATCTCTTCTTCATTTGATGTGCTTCTAATCATTTCTCCTTTTTTAGCATCTGTTGTCCACCTTTGCAATTGCAGTAGTTATAGCTGCATCTTGATCTGTAATTATTGTTTTTGGATGACATCCATCCATTGCTCCTAACCAAGTATTCAATAGCCAAACAAATGTTTCCACTGTCTCATCCCATAACAGAGCACAACCAAATAAAATGGACTGGTGATGGTGA
>NXFB01000479.1:52735-62926 GCA_002525835.2 Ipomoea batatas | reverse complement strand
AAACTTTTTAAAAATATTCAGGTACTTTTGTTCTTTTCTTATACACAATTTTTAAAATTGTTTTATATAAAGTTACCTAAAAAGCATTTATGTGATTGTGAAAAAAGAAAAAAAACAAGTAGAGCAGCTAATAGAATCACAAAGAGGAGCTATAAATAAATTTTTCAAAAATCAAAATCATTTAATGAAAATTTGAAACAATCTAAAGAAAATTTAAATGACCAAGGCCATGTTAATGACGATTTTTTGTATTGAGAAGGATATGGTAGAGAATGTTTCTTGATGCAATTATCGATAATTTTGCATAGCACGTAGAATTTTTTTGTCATGATTACTTTTGTATTTAAAAAGTGTTGAAATTTTTCTAATAGTATTTCATGTTATTTGATATTATTATTTTTTAGTATTATTACATTAAAATTTTAGTTTTTCATATAAGGGCCCATTTTTTTTAATTTCGCCCAGGGCCTCTACAATGTTTGGACTGGCCCTGGAGACGATGTTAGAGTGTGTGTCAAAGTATGGGGTTAGTTAATTTGCATATGATAGAAAAATAAAGTGCGCAAAGTAAATGATACAAATATTTTTACAATGGTTCAAAAACGTTCATTCTCTACTCTTCTTCTCAACTCCAAGAAGGTTCCACTAAGTATTATTACATAAATACAAAGCGAAGGAAGCTAACACAACTTTATTCTTTCGATTGATAGTCCTTGAAATAGTGGTCAACTACCAAGTTGTCATACTCTTCACTATCTTACTAGAGCTAGCCAAGGATCTTCCACTAAGTCGCCTTGCTAGGATGATCACACAACTCCTTCCGGTGAAAAATGGTTGTAATTTGTTGAGTATTGGACTTTGGAAATCACTCATATTTCACATCAGCTTAGAAGACTAGATTCAACTATAAGCTTTGAACACTTGATCACACGAGAGCTTTCAGCAAAAATTTCAACACTAGAATCTTCTTCTAAGCTTGTGGTCCTCTTTTATAGACGAGGAGGGATGAGAGTCAATTTGAAAATTTGACTCAGCAATAGTAATCATCTAAAAACTGCCAATACTTGATGTGTACTGATGTGTAGCGACAGCTTATGTGGACACTTTTATTGATATTAATCATGAATTGGCTACTCCCAATCGTTTTAATATTGACTAAGTGTGGGAAAAAAATTGATGGCAACAAGGATCATGGCCTTAACCTTCATCTAGACCAAGAGGTCATGGTCTCGGCTAGGGGTGTAAACGAGTCGAGCAGAGCTCGAGTCTTGGGTGGCTCGAGCTCGTTAATGAAGGCCCTGCTCGAGCTCAATCGAGCTTGAGAATTGATGCTCGAGCTCGAGCTCGGCAATTTTTGAGTTGCTCGCGAGCAGCTCGAGTTCGAGCATGAATTCAAGCTCAAGTTTAGGCTCAAACTCGAATTCGAGTTCAATTTTGAGCTCGAATTTAACCTGTTTGAATTTAAATTTTTAGTATTTCAAATTTGAATTGTATAAATTTTAAGATATATATATATATATATATATATATATATATATATATATATATTGAGTACTATCGACTCTATTACAATGTAGTATCTGTTCATAACTACTTTCTCAACCTACTGAAGCACAAAGAGTCAACAGTCGCCTCCACTGAGGCTTGAACCCACTCCCATCATCCATGTGGGAGTGAAACTGGGAGAAAATGAGGGATTTAGAGCCAAATGACTGCTCCCTTCCCCCTTTTTGACATAATAAATCAACAACTCAACATTGCCATCAATCTTGTCAACTTTAGCATAAACCTTATCCACCTTGACATAGGATACAACGTTTTCTCTCCTCAAAGCTGATAACTCATTTTGAAGATCAATAATATGGTTTTGTTGCTGATGAATAACATTAAGTAGTTCCTTATTTTATTCCACTTCCAAATTTTTGTTGTGCCAGTTCCAAATTTTTTTGACACGTACTCCAATATGGTTTGGATATATATTTGATGGAAAATATTGAAAAGCCAACTCCTAATAGATTGGGTATGCAATTTAATATTTTGTCATGGTGAAAGAAAGAAAGTATGAAATTCTCAATCTTGTCAGAAATGGCATGTGATATCCTTGCAATTCCAGTTTCTAGTGTTGCATCTGAGTATGCTTTTAGCACTTGAGGCCATATTTTAGACCAATACCAAAGTTCTTTGACACCGTATGTGGTAGATGCATTGATTTTGACACAAGATTGGTTACAGTTTTCACTCCAATCTGATGCAACCGTAAGCCTCGTTCAAATATTAGAAGAAACTGAGTTTATGAATTTGCTTGTAAAAGGTAAGTGACAATTCTAATTTCTATATTTTATTATGAATTTATGTAAAATATATACTAATACTAATGTACTATATTACTTTATGCTTTAATATTTTATTATTTATCTTGTTTTTTTTAATTTTGTTTTGTTGTACAGAGATCCACAAATCAGCAGGGCAACATCACGATAGTGATCTGTGATGATGGATGAACAACTGAACAAGATATGACTTTGAACTTTGTGTTTGAACTTTGAATTGTTATTTTGGTGTTAAACTTTGGATATGTTGATTGTGTTTGAAACTTTGAATTGTTATGTTGGTATTAGACTTTAGATTTGGGATATGTTATGTTTCAATTTTGTAATATTTGAAGTTTGGGATATTAGTAGTATGTTTGAACTTTGATTTGCTATTTCGTTATATAATGTTTAGATTTTGGATATTAATTATTTGAATATGTATTATTTGGTCGTATGTTCGAAAATGTTGACATCTAAGGGTCTAAAACCGAATCGTACGCTAATGTTAAACCCTCCAGTAAGGAAAAGTTGAACAGTGATAAATTGTATGTTTCATAAATCAAATCAATTTTAGTTAATAATAGTTTAGTGGTCCCGGCGGGGCTCGAACCCGCGACCTTCGGCTCATAAGACCAACGCTCTAACCAACTGAGCTACGGGACCTGTGTAGTTAAAGTAAGATAAAAGCATATAACTTTCTATAATTATATTCCACTGTGTGTCCCAAGTAGATGATGGAACAAATAAGATTATCCAGGAACGTTCTCAATTCAATGGTACAGAGTAAATTACCTGTAGGAACAAAGGGAATAGGGTTATGGTTTGGTCATACACACTTGCTTAAGGAACAAGTTACATAATTTCCTAATCAACTTCTAAATAATTTGGAAAGCAATAAAGATAACTAGTTTAGGAAACGAAATAAAAGATTCATTCCTTCCTAAGAAAATAATTACCCAAATTTAACAAAAACACAATTAAAATAATCTTTAAGCTCTTGGTCTTCATTTGGGTTTGGACTTCCATTTAAATTTTACCATCTTTGCACATGTCCAATAAAGAGTTGTCTTACCTTATTAGACTTGGATCTTGTTATGGGCCCAATTGGCACTTGTAATGGATCCGTAGGTTGATCCGTATCATACTTCCCTTCTTGAAATGGAGTCGACCACGAATCAACAAAATCATATGGAGATAAATCAGCAACATTGGAAGTGGAAGAAACATTGCATTTTCCTCTAAGATCAATTTTTGCAAGCGTTGTTTCCAATCTTTTTCCGGCACTTCAAGCGGTCCATCTCCTCTTAGCTGTAACTTTAACTTTTGTTGTTGAGGGAAATGTTCTTTTAACAGGTTGATCCAAACCACTTGTTCGGTTGGAACGAAATGCGCTTCCTTGTTTTATTCACTCGTGCAACCACCTTTGCATTCTTACTCTCAATGTGTTCATTTATCTGCTTGCGCAACTCCTTGATCTTCGTAACATGCTCCTCGCCATCCAAACTGTCATGCGCAGTGTAAGGTAAAACAAGTACATCTATGGGAGACAAAGGATCAAAACCATACACAATTTTGAATGGGGACATGTTAGTAGTGGAGTGTATTGCTACGTTAGAAACCAATCCAACATGTATCGTCATCCAAATCCATGATTTTCATCTTAGCAAAAATAACATGATTTCTTCCTTTAAATAAAGAGAGGCCTGATTTTCTTATTCCGAAAATCAAAATGTAGTCTCTATAATTTGTATCTTCTTTCTAAGAATAAAATCTTCAAAATAATTTCTTCTAAAAATTAATTTGAGATCATAGGCTTCAAATTAATTTTCTTCTTGGCTCTTTTTCACGTTCAAACTTCATCTTCTTCTTGAAAAATAATTTCTTGAACTTGTTGAGAAGACTCATACAAAAATAAAATAAATAGAGGACTAAAATGTTTTATCCTATATTACATTTTCGCACATCAAAATCTAATTGCAATATGTTATTAACAATTTTCTCCTTTTTGATGATGCCAAAACTTATATTCAGTCATTTGGCATAGTCAATTTTGTTTTTTAATCTTGAATATTTATTTTATTTTGACTAGTCTCTGATAAGTTTAACATCAATATATGACCTACAAGAATTGTTTTTTTTAGATATAAAATGTTCCTAAACGCATATCTAAGATTAAAGATAATTTCTTTCCCTTTTATAAAAGATTCTCAGTCATGCAATTGATACAGACTAAATCTAAAAAAAATTCAAAAAAAAAAATTAATAAACAGATATGATAAGAACTGATTCAAAACATAAACAAGAGTTATAGAAAATATTTCACAAAAGCAGTTTCAAAGTCAAATTACATTACCCAAATCATCTTTTCCTTTTTTTCATTTAGCTTCTCCTTCAATTCTTTTGTTGATATGATCCCTTAATTAAGCATTTGAAATTTCTTTCAAACTTGGCATTATTGTACTTGTCATGAACTTGACCAGTAATGTAGTATCCGTAGGCTTCATGAATGGATCCTCTTAGCAGCACTCCTTAACGAAACCACTTGATACATTCTCCAAAGCTTCTTTCTCCATCATAGTGTTTATCTTCATGACCTGTATAATTCATTAGTTCATGCATCATATAAACTCCATCATACACATAAAACATTTTCCTTCTTGGAACTTCAGGACCCTTCTTTAGTTCATCTTCCAGTTTTTTATTTTAATATGTTACCCATGCAACTCGATCTTTCTTGGGCTGCTTCTTCACTACAGGAGGTGCATAATTCAAAGTATACTTAGGCTGCTCTTCTGAAGTATTCAGTAGCACTGAATTTTGGACCTGTAGTACCTGCAAATTGAATGAAACCACTAACACCATTGGATCTTCCTCTTTCTCTACCTCTACAGCTTCTTGTGGGAGAAAAGGAGGGATTTAGAGCCAAATGACTGCTCCCTTCTCCCTTTTTGACATAATAAATCAACAACTCAACATTGCCATCAATCTTGTCAACTTTAGCATAAACCTTATCCACCTTGACATAGGATACATCGTTTTCTCTCCTCAAAGCTGATAACTCATTTTGAAGATCAATAATATGGTTTTGTTGCTGATGAATAACATTAAGTAGTTCCTTATTTTATTCCACTTCCAAATTTTTGTTGTGCCAGTTCCAAATTTTTTTGACACGTACTCCAATATGGTTTGGATATATATTTGATGGAAAATATTGAAAAGCCAACTCCTAATAGATTGGGTATGCAATTTAATATTTTGTCATGGTGAAAGAAAGAAAGTATGAAATTCTCAATCTTGTCAGAAATGGCATGTGATATCCTTGCAATTCCAGTTTCTAGTGTTGCATCTGAGTATGCTTTTAGCACTTGAGGCCGTATTTTAGACCAATACCAAAGTTCTTTGACACCGTATGTGGTAGATGCATTGATTTTGACACAAGATTGGTTACGGTCTTCACTCCAATATGATGCAACCGTAAGCCTCGTTCAAATATTTGAAGAAACTGAGTTTATGAATTTGCTTGTAGAAGGTAAGTGACAATTCTAATTTCTATATTTTATTATGAATTTATGTATAATATATACTAATACTAATGTACTATATTACTTTATGCTTTAATATTTTATTATTTATCTTTTTTTTTTTTAACTTTTGTTTTGTTGTACAAAGATCTACAAATCAGCAGGGCAACATCACGATAGTGATCTGTGATGATGGATGAACAACTGAACAAGATATAACTTTGAACTTTGTGTTTGAACTTTGAATTGTTATTTTGGTGTTAAACTTTGGATATGTTGATTGTGTTTGAAACTTTGAATTGTTATGTTGGTATTAGACTTTAGATTTGGGATATGTTATGTTTCAAGTTTGTAATATTTGAAGTTTGGGATATTAGTAGTATGTTTGAACTTTGATTTGCTATTTCGTTATATAATGTTTAGATTTTGGATATTAATTATTTGAATATGTATTATTTGGTCGTATGTTCGAAAATGTTGACATCTAAGGGTCTAAAACCGAACCGTACGCTAATGTTAAACCCTCCAGTAAGGAAAAGTTGAACAATGATAAATTGTATGTTTCATAAATCAAATCAATTTTAGTTAATAATAGTTTAATGGACCCGGCGGGGCTCGAACCCGCGACCTTCGGCTCATAAGACCAACGCTCTAACCAACTGAGCTACGGGACCTGTGTAGTTAAAGTAAGATAAAAGCATATAACTTTCTATAATTATATTCCACTGTGTGTCCCAAGTAGATGATGGAACAAATAAGATTATCCAGGAACGTTCTCAATTCAATGGTACAGAGTAAAATACCTGTAGGAACAAAGGGAATAGAGTTAGGGTTTGGTCATACACACTTGCTTAAGGAACAAGTTACATAATTTCCTAATCAACTTCTAAATAATTTGGAAAGCAAAAAAGATAACTAGTTTACGAAACGAAATAAAAGATTCATCCCTTAATTAAGCATTTGAAATTTCTTTCAAACTTGGCATTGTGGTACTTGTCATGAACTTGACCAGTAATTTAGTATCTGTAGGTTTCCTGAATGGATCCTCTTACCAACACTCCTTAACGAAACCACTTGATACATTATGCAAAGCTTCTTTCTCCATCCTAGTGTTTACCTTCATGACCTGTATAATTCATTAGTTCATGCATCATATAAACTTCATCATACACATAAAACATTTTCCTTCTTGGAACTTCATGACCTTTCTTTATTTCATCTTCTAGTTTTTTTATTTTAATATGTTACCCATGCAACTCGATCTTTCTTGGGCTGCTTCTTGACTACAGGAGGTGCATAATTCAAAGTATACTTAGGCTGCTCTTCTCTGAAGTATTCAGTAGCACTGAATTTTGGACCTGTAGTACCTGCAAATTGAATGAAACCACTAACACCATTGGATCTTCCTCTTTCTCTACCTCTGCATCTTCTTGTGGGAGAAAATGAGGGATTTAGAGCCAAATGACTGCTCCCTTCCCCCTTTTTGGCATAATCAATCAACAGCTCAACATTGCCATCAATCTTGTCAACTTTAGCATAAACCTTATCCACCTTGACATAGGCTACAACGTTTTCTCTCCTCAAAGCTGATAACTCATTTTGAAGATCAATAATATGGGTTTGTTGCTGATGAATACATTAAGTAGTTCCTTATTTTATTCAACTATGAAGTTGTCTACTCTTTGTCTATTGACTTCCAAGGCTTGCACCAACTCAAAAAAAAATCATCCCACTTTTTCTCATTCTTCTCAGCAGAATATTGCAGCACTTTGGTTATATCTTTTTTGTTGATCATTCAAACTTTTCAATTGTTTGAATATATTCTCATGTGCATCTCTATCAATATCTCATTTGAATTCTATCACCTTTCCAAACTATGTGTTAATTTCTTCCTAATATTCATCCAATTTGAGGAATAAAGAGCTTAGCAGATCAAGGATTCGTTTGTCAAATTCTGCTCATTTATGATGAATGGGAATTGTAACCAATTGTATTTGTCCTTCCTCTTCAGATCGTACTTCCATGTCTAGATCATTATCATTGTTTAGTTCACTGGTCTAAAATGTTTAAGAGATAAGCACTTTTTTTTGTTGATGGAGCATGTTCTTCTTCTTCAACATTGTCTTGAATTTCTTCTGGGAACTCAACTTGAACATCCATTAAATTTTCAGAAAATTAGATATCTGCTTCTATCAAAGAATTTTGATTTTCTATGAATTCTTGAATTCTTCACCTTGTGAATGAGACACAGTAGTAGTGAATGGAATAATTTGTTGATCCGTGGTCATGACTTCCTCAAATTCCTTAGTCATATTTTCAGCTTGATTTTCATCATCATGGACCGTAGAAATAATTGGTATTTTAGTCGTGACCTGCTCATCAGAAACCGTAGCCGTGACCACTAGATTATTAACTGTAGATAGAACTATGGCTTGTTTATCTACTTGAATCGTGCCTTCAGTTGGAACTGTAGCTAAAATTGTAGCTTATGCTAGTTTTTGAACCTCAATTGGAACCGTAGCTAAAGTCGTAGCTAGTTCCTCAACCTCAACCTTTGCTGGAATTTTGCTAATTTCACAACCTCCAACTGAGATCTCCTCAGTCTCCATTACAGGTCTCTCAACTAAGACTGAAATCCGTCCAAGTTCTTCAATTGATTCAACAATTTGAACCATTGCATGAGAATGACTCGGAATCATCACATGTTCCTCTAACATTTTTTCATGTGTCTTTTCAACAATATGGCTGGCAACAGGTTCCACAACTTGCATGTTTGAACCTTCATGGGTCTTGACCTGCTTATCATGTACACAAACATCAATAAGTTCATTCTCAACTGTTGTCCAGTATTTATTTCGCGTTTTCTGTATTTTTGAGACATTCCGAGGCCTAGTTTAGTTCAGTACAATTTTTCCCTTCTTAGAGTTTTCTATAGCATAGAATAGAGTAGTTTTACATCATTGAATTCGGTTACGAGCTTGGAATCATTGTTTGGATTGGAATTACTCTCAAGAATTGTTAGTAAAGTTTTCTCTTTTATTCTTTAGATTCATTGCTATGATTTCAGTATTTAATTCTTGCTTTGCGTTATTTACTTCAATCATGCGTGAGTAATTCGTTTATGGGTTTAGATTAGGGATTTATTGTTAATCTTGATGTTCAATTTGTGATTATTGCATAAGGGGTTTGAATCATCCACCTAGGATTTACGTTGAATTGGGGATTATTTTCTACTTGTTATTGATTGATGGCCACAGTTAATTGCTAGTCTAAGAGAAGGTTTCATTACAACGAAAGTTGGATGGAAACTTCGAGCCTTACCAATTTCAACCTAATTTTTCCTACTATAAGAATATGGGTAATTTGGGGGCTTACAATGCTTAGGAGCTTAAGGATATGATTGATGCATCACGGAAGTGGGCAATCCTAGCCTAATTCTGTTTATTGATTACGAAAGTAGCTGAATTGCCTTCTTGTGTGCATTGCCCATAAATCCCTGGGTTGATTCTTCTTTCCCTAATTCTGATGTTGTTAGAACATCAAGATTGCAATTCCCCTAATCTGATCCATTCCTTTATCAATAAGTTAATACATTAGCCAATTTACTTCTTTTAATTTCCCCATTCAGTTATTAGTTGCTTGGATTGTAGTTGATTCATGTACTCTAGTGTCTAGTATTCTTAATTCATACAATTGCGTGCCATAACCCCAATCCTCAGTGGAACGATATTTCACACCCATATTTACACTCACATTTATACTCATCAATACGGATTTTGTTGCCTTATATCATTCATTGTTTCTTTACATCACACAACCAAAACCAAAACCAAAACCAAAATCAAATCCGTAAATATACGCATCCATACTTTACGTGCATACAAATTCAAAAGATAGAGTGTAGGAAGATACATACCTATGGGTGAGGAGCTGAGCAGAGAAAACGTTGAGAGGGTTTCAACATTTATAGATGATGCATATTTGTAACTTTATTTAGTAACAAAGAGAGAAAGAGAGAAGCTAAATAAGCTAATTAGAAAAATGAACATAATCAGGCACCTAAATAACATATTAAAATAAAAATTCCTTAATCTATTCAATTAATTAATTACAGAAAATAATATTCATTAATCTATTCCTTAATTCCTTAAATAATTACGGATTGGGTTGACTTCCGCCGTAGGTAGCAAAATAAGAATTACTTTACTATATCTATTGCTGATTTAAATGACTTAATTTTTTTTTATTAATTGCTGATTTAATGTACTTAATTTTTTTTATCAATTGTATTATTACTAAAATGCCCTTCAATTTGGGCAGGAAAACTCTTGCAGGCACTTCTGTTATTATATATATAT
>NXFB01000478.1:44005-55844 GCA_002525835.2 Ipomoea batatas | reverse complement strand
TTTTAGTAATAATTATAATGAATTTTCTATATTATCTTGGATTCATATACTTTGAGTTAGATATTTAAATAAAAAAAAATTCGACATTCAATTACCCATGTATAAACTTCTCCTATATAATCTTGTATTGATGTACTTTCAAATATTTATTTAAATATAAACATTGGGCATTAATCCATACGCGTAATGCGCGTATAAAACTAGTATTTATAATAAAAATCATTCTTGCCATCCGAATTGCAAAACTTTCTTATTATTTCATCTATATCAAAATCTTTCAAAGAAAAAAGTTATTTTCCATCTTAGATCTATATTAAAAGATAAATTTAGAAGGAGAAAATTGAATTATTCATTTTCATAACAACCAAATTATATATGGCAAAAACTTGTGTGAGACCGTTTCACCATGAGACGGGTCGGGTCGGGTCAAGATGCAAATGTAACACTTATATGCTCAAATGTAATACTAATCAGGAATAAATTTTTTGTTACTCATAAGGGTAAATGTAATACTTTTATGGGAAAAATACAATACTTTTACATTTCGATTTAAAAGTATTACATTTTTCTGCAAAAGTATTATATTTGCCCTTATAAGTGAGGGGCACTTGTCAACATTACTTATTATGAAAAATGTATTACTTTTTCTCTAATAAGTAACAAAAAGTGTATTCTTGATTAGTGTTATATTTGAGCATATAAGTATGACATTTGCACATATAAGTGTGACATTTGCATGTGTCTTAATCCGACCCGACCCGTCTCACGAATAACGAATAAGGATCCGTGAGACGGTATCACACAAGTGTGACCCATTATATATTACTTGGTAACTATCCAACACTCAGAACTTTTATCATAGTCTATAGTTGAAAGAAGAATTGAATTTATATTCTGGCAGTTTAAAGTCAGAATTATTTCCAGTAGGAATTTAAAATTGAAAAAGCAGATGAGAGAGAAAATGGAAGGATAGAGAAGGCATACGGAGTGAGGAGTTGGATGCGGAAAGGATGGCCATCGGTGATGATGGTGTAGATTAGAGTAGCTATCATTACGCATCCCAATACACTAAACAAACTCTTCAAGGCGATGGCCACTCCCATTTTTCTCTCTTTCTGCTCTGCAAACAAGGGAGAAACACAGAGTAGAGTATTCAATGTTCATTCATAGCGTCGCTTCAGCCTTCAACTCAAGTAAATATGAGCGGAGCCTATCACTCCACGTCCTCTTATTCCTATCTCTTTCTTTTTTGACTACTATTGGAGTCAACAGGGGAGTCCTCTTATTCCTATTTCTTTCTTTTTCTTTTTTAGTACTACTGGAGTCAATACTGAGGCTCGAACCTACTCTCCCATCATCCATGTGAGAGTGTAAATCGGGACACCGGGTGTTACTAGATCACAAGGTCTTTGGCTTATCTCTTTCTTTTAATAACAAAAAAATAATAATTTGTTGGGAGGGCTAAAATCAATTTTAGTCGTTCAATTATTTTTTAAAAATAAGAGTCAAATAGATAACCAAACTACACACGATAATGCAATTATATCATTGAATCTAAAAGAACTACAATTGAGTCCTTATATTAACCCATTTCATCATTTGATGCAATTTGTACAATTTGTAAGTTTCTAACCGGTCATCCCAAATTGAAATTATTTTTTTTAAAAAAACCAAAAACAATAATTTAAAATTAAAATTAAAAAATATGTGGCAGGTTTGTCTCCGACCAATGTTTCTTCGTCTCTATGGCCGAAGACGAAGAAACTCTTCATCTCCGGTCACGCTCTGTTCTTCTTTTTCTTCTTCTTTTTTTTTTTTTTAAATTTTAATTTTAAGTTTTTTAAAAATAATTTCAATTTGATTAGTAACCTGTAAATTGGACAAATTGCATGAAATAGATTAGTTTAGGGAATTAATTGTAGTTTTTTTAGGGTTAGTGGCATAATTGCATTATCGTGTGCAGTTCGATAACTTATTTGACCCTTATTCCATTATTTTATAATTTTATTATCGTGTGCAGTTCAGAAATGACTCTTGATATTACGGAATTAATTTGATTAATTCCAATCATTATTTTCAGAGTTATTTCGTGAATAATGGGACTTGGTAGTAGGTGTAAGTGTTGGTTAATGGCAGAATTAAATTTCTTTTAGTGGGAGGAAGTTACAAATGGATTGTTAATGCCATGATTAATGCTATGATCCATTTCCTCCACTATATATTCGTTGTGAGCAACAGGTTTGGAACACACCAAGAACACACTGCAATACACTGCCTTCTCCTCAAAACTCTGCTCACATTTCCTTCTAGCCACCTGCGTTGAACCCACGTTCCTAGTTTGCCGGATCCAAGTTTGTGTGCTCAAACGATTGGATCGTAGTACGTTTTATCCTGGGAAACCTAGACCGCAACGCTCCAGCACCCTGGGAGGCGGTAAATAAGATTTTAAGGAGAGTGGCAACATGACTCGTGCTTCCAACCACTCGAGTTCGTCCGGATTTCTTCCTCAACCGTAGTTCAGGTTTTCAACCTTTTGTAGGTTGTTTTCTCTTGTATTATTATTATCCTTAGTGGATAATTTTCTATTGTATTTCCATTTTTTCCTTGTATTTTCGAGATCAACTCTGTAACATAATATATCATATGTATATATACTATACAACATGCAACAGCTTGCTGTATAGTACACACACAATTCCCAATGAGATTATGAGTTTAGTATTGTTGTAACCACGTAGGAACAAAGCATTAGCGTAATCTTTTATTACTTTGATATTTTGATAATTCAATCCCTAATCTCCATTTTCCTATTTCTTAATTTCTATTTTCCTAATCTCTTTTTATATTCCTTAATCTCTAGGTCAATAAGTCATGATCAATAATTCATTACCCTCATTGAGTCATTTCCTCAAGTTCTTCATAAGACTTATGTTAATTATTAATTAAATATGTATTAACTTAATTGTACATATTATTTGATTTATTTCACAATTATTATTTATTGACGACGTGGCTAATTGTCTTAATAATTTTAAATATTGAATAATATATAATATATTTAAGAGTTAGTTTCTTGATAAATTATTTATTGATAGAGATTTTAAACAATTTTTTTCTTAGAATTTTGTATTTATGTTTTCTATAAAATATTCATCTAGATCTGAGAAACGTAAAAACAACATAAGAATTTAGCAACTAACTCAATCTCAAAAGAATATCAAATAGTTGAACAAAAGGATGGTGTCAATGAAAATTTGTTAGATGCTGCTAATCTTCATAAAGAAAATCAAGGTGATTGTAAGACTGTAAAAAATTTAAGTGATAGTGTGCACAACAATGATAAGTATCACAGATGAAAATAATAAGAATGTTGATGGTTGTTTAGATGATGGTGGTCACAATGATAAATAATCAAATGATTCGTTTTTATTTGACATATGATCCAAGAAATCTGGATACCATTGATTCTAGATTAATAGATATTCTTGTGAAAAGGAATCCAAATTCAAATGTCGCACATTACCTCTATTTTTATTGGAATGGTCCTATCCATTACAAATATAAATGTCCACAAATAGTGACTTTATAACAAAGCTTGAATTTTCTTTAGCAATCATCGACGTGGTCTTCTTGTAGTATTCCTTCATACCCTTCTTCTGCCCTACCATATCTAGTAGAAAACACAAACATAAATCATGATGATGTCACTATCAAATCAAATAAATATGTTATTTAACTGCACAATGAATTTCCGGAAGTAATTTGTTAAAACTACCCACAAAAACAATATTCTTTGCCCAAAGGTTCCCACACCTGACCCAATACTTAAATTATGACGACTTAGTGGCTCTTAAGTGATAGGATCAATATTAGGTGTCCACAAAAGAGCTCATTACATTAGATGCAACTTGCACACGGACTGTCTTAATCATGCAGCTAAGATTGCCCACAATCTACTGCTTCACTACCAACTGAGTTTACAACATTGTTTTTTATTTTTCATAAAGTAACATATTACGATACATATTTCCATACGCATATTACAATGTGCATTATGATACATGATATACTAAGGGTGCGTTTGGTTCGCACATGGGAATCGGAATGGGTATCAAATTAAATACTTGGTAATGGTAATGGGTTTTGGTGAAAGTATTTAACATGTTTGGTAATTGGGTGGAATGAGAATGATTATTAATAGTTGAGGAAGAAAGGAGGAAGAGAGATGAAACCCTTATTTAATAAGGGTATGGGTTTTGTCCTTAATGGGGTATTCCAAACCCATAGTAGCATTCACAAAACCTATCAACCAAACACAAACAATCACTTTCATACCCATTCCTTATGCCTAAACCCACCAACCAAACACACCCTTATTTTATTAGGGAATGAGTTTTGCAATTGATGGGATAATCAAAACTCATAGTATTGTTCTAAAAACCTGTCAACCAAACAATAAAAATGATTTTGATACCTATTCTTGATAACTAAACTTGCCAACTGGTTTGGTTCGCACATGGGAATTGGAATCGGAATTGGAATGGGTATCAAATACTTGGTAATGACAATGGGTTTTAGTGAAAATATTTTGCATGTTTGGTAATAGGGTGGAATAGGAATGACTATTAATAGTTGGGGAAGCAAATGAGGAAGGGGATGATGAAACCCTTATTTTACTAGGGAATGAATTTTACAATTAAGGGGTAATCAAAACTCATAGTAGTGTTCTAAAACCTTGTCAACTAAACAATAAGAATAACTTCGATACCCATTTCTTTTAGCTAAACCTGTTCACCAAACACACCCTAACTGTTTTTTAACTTAGGATTCAGAACTCAACTTGCCTGTTGAAGAGGATATAATAGGGTGGATCTTGAGAAGAGAGTTGGAATAGCTGTAGGACGATGTAGGCACACGTGCCAATGCTGTTCAAAATCCAAAATATAATTAACATGGAGCAGTGAAGTAAAATTAGCAAATAAAATGGCTATTTCGAACACACCCAAAAAAAAAAAAAAAACCATTACATTCTAATTTTTAATTTATGGTTGAATACTGATTTTAGTTTTTTTTTTTTTTTTTTTAATACAACTGACCCTATTACATATATGATTTTCAAGTTTCAAACAAAATTGTGTTTTTGTTCCCTTCTTATGAGAAGAGTAAGATCAGAGGACTAAAAAGTAAGAAAAAAGACAAAATGCAACCTAATTTGAAACTTAAGGGCCATATATGCACATACAACAACAAAGGACAAAAATAACTATTTAGGGTGTGTTTGGTTCATGAGATTAGACACAAAGAATTAAAATGAAAGTCATACATATTATTTGGTTGGTAACTTTTTAAAACACAGGTATGGAATTTGATTACTCCCTATAATTACAAAAATCATTGCCTAATTTAAATAAGATATCATTCCATTAATTCAACCTTATCCTTCCTCATTTCGTCACCTCCTCACTTCATCAACTTCCTCACTAGATTGCATACTCACTTCATCGTCATTCTTAAGATCAATTGCCTTGATTTGTTATTTTTGTATTTTATAATTAAAAAAAAACCATTTATTCTGATTATAAAGTCATACATAGCGTAACCAAACATCATACATAACTAATTCTACCCTACTACCAAATATTTAATTCTCATTCCGATTCTGATTCATATGTTTGAACTAAGTAATAACTTTAAGGATTAAAAGTGCAATTCCTTTCGCAACAAAAATATATACCACTGGAGTTACATTTTTGGAACATGGGATAGGGAGAGGGATGCTAAATGCTCAAATGTTTCATTGAAATCGTACATAACATACAGCACAATACTGTGATCCATCTGCTCAATCTGTCTCATTTTACTTGTACAATATTCATTATCAAACCAATTTTTTCTTATTTTCTTTAGTATTTTCTTCTTATTTTTAAATTTAGTTTTTTTTTTTTGGTTGCAATCCTTGTACTATAAACCAAGGTTCATGGTGCATTGTAGATCTTACTGTATGTGTATGTGCCTTATGTTGTAAATTTTTGTGTTGTGCGTTCTGAAATTCTGTATCTTAAAAGTATGAATTACGTAAATGAAATAAATTAGTAATTGTGTCTTATGTTATGAATTTTTGTATCTTGTATTGTGAAATTTTATGCCTATGAACACAAATTATATATCTAAATCATATATGAAAAATAAGTAAATATATAACATGTGCATGTGTCTTTTGTTGTGCTTTTTTGTGTCTTATGTTATGAAATTATGTACCTTACGACTATAAATTTTGTAACTCGTCATTTTGATCAAGGGTCCATATATAATGCTATGTAGATCCTAGTCCATGATATAAATGGCCTTTTTGTGTTTAATATATAGTACTTATAATGTAATTTTTAAATATATAAATTGTATATACTCATACTAAACTTAAAAGGGATAAGAGCAGAAGAGCTTACTCTACTACTCAAGAAAATTCAATTAACACTATGAACTCAAAACACATTCAAATAATCCCCTTCACTACTCATGAAAGTTCAATTAGCACCCTGAACTCAAAAAACATACAATTAACTACTCAAACTCTTTAAAAAAAATCAATTTTCATTTTTTGTAAGTTTATATAGATAACAATTTTAAAAATAATTATTTAATATTTATTTTTTAAAATTATTTTTAAAATTTTATTTTACATATGTGTAAAATTTTTAATATACAAAATGCTAATATAACTTTTACATGTGTAAAATTTACTATTAAACATTAAATTAATTAGTATTAAATTAGTCCACTAAACTTAAATTGTAAGCATTTTTAATTTTATATTAGCATTTTTGTATATTAAAACTTTTACGGGCATATGTAAAATAAATTTTAAAAATAATTATATATATATATAAAAAAAAAAGATTCGTCTCCATGGAGACAAAATCTGCTTTTTTAAAAAAAAAATCAAATAATTATTTTTAAAATTTATTTTAAATTTTTTAAAATTGTTACCCATATAAACATACAAAAAATAAAAATTGAATTATTTTTAAAAGAGTTGGAGTAGTTAATTGAATGTTTTTTTAGTTTAGGCTGCTAACTGAACTTTCTTGAGTAGTAGAGTGGGCTATTTGAATGTTTTTTTTTTTTTTTGAGTTTAAAGTGCTAATTGAACTTTCTTAGATAGAGTCAAACCTCAATGACCGAACTAGACACATAAAACACGATAGATGTCGGGAATAATAAATAGAGAATAACATACTACAACAAGCTAAGGGGAAGAATTACCTGCCCAAACATATTAGTAAAAGTATCCAACAAGAAGTGCTTATCCAACTGGTCTCTTTGTATGCAATCCAGACCTGGTAAAGAGGCAACTCACTAAGTAAAATTTAAAAATGAGTTTATTACCAAAATGGTCCCTTGACTATTGCGAAATTACCAATTTGATTCTCAATAATTTTTCGTGACCAATTAAGTCCCTCGACTTTGAAAAATTTAACCAATTTGGTCCTCCGTTTATTTTTCTGTTAAATATCCGTTAAATCGGGACCAAATTGGTAATTTTACTATAGTCAAGGGACCACATTGGTAATTAATTTTCACTGAAATGGTCCCTTGATTATAACAAAATTACCAATTTGGTCCTAATTTAACGGATGTTTAACGACAAAATAAACGAAGGACCAAATTGGTTAAAATTTTCAAAGTCGGGGGACTTAATTGAGCACGAAAAATTGTCGAGGACCAAATTAGTAATTTTGCAATAGTCGAAGGATCATTTCGGTAATAAACTCTTTAAAAATTAAACCAACAGTTGCAATATTCCCCTTGGGAAGCATTGTATTAACTTAAAGCTTTATACATACCGAGAGAATGACATCAATGAAGCAGAGATCAATTAATGTTACTGACAGCCACCTGCACAGATATGTTAATAGACATTAAGGTAAATATCAAGGGCGATTAATGTATGCTTGCCACCTCACTTAATAAGCCTATCTTTTCAAGAAGATTGGACTTGGTGTTGGGGCCGATGAAGGGACTAGTCCAGCATCAATAGTTGAGGGATTGTTGGGCAGAGACCTAAAGGACCAAACCTAGCACCCTGTCTCTAAAAAAATGTGGTGGCATAAGGAAATAAATTTGCGTCCTCACTACGAGCAATAGATTTGGCGCAGTGATAAATGTTTGATTCTAACACTTGGTATTAGAGCCAGGTCACAAGTAGTAAACCGTACAGTTAAAATGGCAGGTGACAGTGCTGGGGAGGGCGAAATTGTTGGACGGAGGTCGGTGAAAGACCAAGTCCAACACCAGGTGACTAGGGGGACTGTTGGGCAGACCAGGTGCTCAGATGAGTAGAAGTTGTTTTGCTCATCTGCATACCTACTTATATGGGAAGTTATTGTAACAAGAGGAGAAGTATGAAAATAAGGTTCTCATCCTTCCATAGTTAGAATTTTGGTGTAGATTTTGAAGAGATTTTGTAAGTGTGATTAGGAAAAGGAAAATGAGGAAGAAGAAGAAAAAAAAAAAAACAAAATCTTACAAAAAAAAATTAATATTACGCGCCCAGGCTGGCGCAAATTCCGCGCCTCACGCGTGCGTTGGGCGCAGGTGCCTTAAATGGTGGGGCCCATTGGAGGAGAAAGATCCCATCTTATATTATCCCTTCCCATTTGTTTAAAATGCAATGAATCAGTTTTCTTTCTTAAATTTTGTGTCCAAAATGACTATTATGGATGGCCTAATGAAAAAATGCTGACACTAGAACTTGTGTTGCTATCATTATACCATAGTTTCCGCCCTAGACCACACTATATTTCCAAATCCTGATACAATTGTTCAAGAAGCCAAGCACAATATGCAAAATAAGTTCATCATATTGACAAAGAGGGAATGAGGGATAAAAGGTAAAACTCACGGTGTAAATACTTCTTTGCGAAATGGGGACCCATTTGTGACAAATGTGTAAATCAGTGTTCCCACCATTAGACAGGCCAAAGCAATGAACACAACTTTTGCAACAGCAACACACAACTTGTTCTGTCTTTCTGGTTTGTTCCTATATGAAGAATACCAAATCAGTAATATACAATGCAAGCAAATGCTGAAAGTAAAAGTTAAAATAATTATAAAGATATATACAACATAATATAGATCTGTCAAAATGGGCCCAACCCGATTAACCTGTATAACCCTTGTGGGTACAAATTGTACAGGTTGGCCTGTAGGTTTAACTCCTAATCTAGAGATTGAGAGTTTAATTCCTCACCTATACAAAAATTAAAAAATTTTAATAATATAATTTCAAAAATAAATAAATGAGCTGACGGGCTGGCCCGTTTAGCACGTGAGCCCGCTGCAAGCCTGCAACACGGGTTGAATTGAGATTTTCCAAATCTGTGTAAAAAACGGTCCAGCTTAGCCCGGCCAATTTCTAGATGAACCCGAGGATAACCTGTTTTGACAGTTCTACCATACATGGAGGAAACCACCATTGTTTGCATAAGCACAAATGCATTTATTATGTTCTTTTAATTAGTGCCAATAACCTTGTGGTTTAGTGGCATCCGGTGTCCCGGTTAACACTCCCACATGAATGGTGGGAGTCCCACATGAATGATGGGAGTGGGTGAATGATGGGATTGGGTTCGAGCCTCAGTGGAATCAACTGTTGACTCTTTGTGCTTCAGTGAGTAGTACTCAAAAAAAATTGTTCTTTTATCACAACCAATGATTTTTACTCACATTTTCCCGTGACGCAACAAAACATAGAAAACAGGATCCTGCATAGATTCTTTAGATGAGAGTTTATAGAACTGCAACAGAATATAGCCGCATAAGGGAGCGCTGTTAAGAGTAGAATGAAAAGGTCATATATACAATTTATAAATGATCATGAATAAATCTAAAACATTAAATATGTATTAAAGGGATTCTTAAAACAGCCCTATATATATTGCCAATTGTATCAATTTAAAATAAAAACAAATGCAATATAATAGTCATTGGAAGCTAAGGAAACTTGAATGGCATTCTAACTAGAATCAGTACTTGAAAGGTTGACAATTTGGAAAATCCCAGATTCCCAGAGTTATTGTAGGAATAGCAATAGAACAGGAAGTGGTAGCAAGATAGAAGGAAATTTATAACAGACAACAAAAGATAATTTTAAGCAAACTAGAATAGACAGAATGTTGGAAAGGGAAAAAGAAAGAAAGAAAGAAAAAAAGACATTGAATAGTATAATCAAGTGTAATATCTAAATTGCTCGTATAGGCAACTCAACTAGTTGCAGAAGTGAAATTTGTCACAAGTGTAATATTCAAATTGTCCAAAGGGGTTTAGCTTAGCTAACTAGTTCACTAGACAATATTTAGAAAAAGAGATCAGACAGTGTAGGGATTATGTTTAAAGTGGTCAGATCCCTTGTGCGCACCGACATTTGACCATGTCTACTGAGCTATTGAGTTACTGTGATTTACACCCTCTGACCCTCCACATGCTCTGTCAGACCGAGCTGTTGGGAGAGGGCGAGAGCCTTGGGGTTGAGAATTCAACCTTTGAGAGAAGTGTAATCCTCCCACATGCTCTGCCGGACCAGGGTGGGGGCCCTTGGGTTGGGAATTCAACTTTTGGGAGAAGTGTAATATCCAAATTGAATTAACATACAACAAATTAAAGTTAAATCTTGAGGCATATAGCTAGTAATACTAGTAGATTGAGAAGCAGAAAATTGATATTTTGTCATCATTGGGAGTATTGTAATTCACAAACCATACCTTCCCCAGCTCATTATCAAAACTACCCAAAGAACAGCACTAATCCAGTTTGATTCCTTGTAGACAATCCAAGCCTGATATGGATGCAAAATATGAGTTAATAAATTGTTAGTGAAAGTTGGCAAAAGTTTAGGTAGCAAACTATCAATTGCAGTGATGCCAAAGTAAAAAAGAATCCATAAATTATGAAATAAAAAGGTCATATACATAGTAAGTAGGGTCGGATTTTAGAGCGTGCAAGATGGGCAACAGCACAAGGCCCCAAAATTTTGGGGCCCCTATTCCAGCCCTGGCATAATAGTTAGTATATATATATTTGCGATTATATTGACCTAAAATTAGATTTTTTGCATTTTTCTCTTTGCAGTTTTTCTTAATTCGCAGTTTATTTATACGTTGATAGGGCATCATTTATTTATCAGCACAGGGCCACGCAAATAAAAAAACCGGCTCTAGTAGTAACCCACAAAATTAAAGCAACAGAAGATGAGTGTTTTCATACCTCAATGGCAAAAGTATTGATAAAAAAATCAATCAACGCCGCAACCATCCACCTGTAAAAAATTCATAAACTCGTAAGATGCTTTTACTTCCAAACCATTCACCAAGTGAAATGCATCATCTATGAGAATATTTGAATATGTTAATAAGTCCCACATTGAAAATATAAAAGAAAATAGATGAATTTATAAGGTTATGAGCTAATTATTGTTTAACTTTTTAGTGTAGTTTGGTCAATTTGAAAAAAATTAAGATGGGATAATCTCAATAAATAGTAAAATTAAAAATATTATTAACAAGACAATCAATTTTATTAACAAGTCTATTCTTTATTAGAAAGGTTAGTAACCTAGAAATAATAAGAATATTGAATATTATAAGAATACTTGCTATTTTTTTTTTTAAAAAAAATTATTTATAATAACAATCATTCTTGCCATCCGAATTGCAAAACTTTCTTATTATTTTGGCGCTATTTGGTAACATAGCTAGCTTGTCAATCAATTTTGACTTATATGATCACTATTAGTTGTTTGACTTCGTTAAACATTCAATATGAGTGTTTGATTAATCAA
>NXFB01000477.1:54477-70828 GCA_002525835.2 Ipomoea batatas | reverse complement strand
GAATTGACTGAAACTCCCAGTTTTTTTTATAAATAAATTCTGACAACCACACTCAAAGTAGACCTCTGGATGTGTTTGTTGGGCTAGTTGCTCTGAGCAATTTGAGTGATTGTGCTTCTTGATTCATATGGCATGTCTCCTTTTGGATACCACATGCACCTATTTAATAGTGTACATATGCATAATTTTCATAGATGCAGTAAATATTGGGAATTAGTATTTTTCCTCAACCATTCAGTCCTCTTGTTGCATAATTTTCATAGATGCAGTGTACATTGGGAATCAGTATTTCAAAAAGACCTTGGAGGTGAGGTAGAAGGGCAGGCGGAAGGGGGGTGTCTGAAGCTTGGGGAGAGACATTTTTTTGATTGAGAGCTGTTTGTGGGGTTTGAGGGCATGAACATCCTTTGTCCCTCACTCTGTTTCCTTATTTTCATTTTTTTCCTAAAATTTGTTATCTCTAGTTAGAGTTAGATAAAAGAGAATATTTGGAAGAAGATTAAAGTTAATAAGTTAATTTACAAACACTCTGATCTTCTGAATGTGTTTGTCAGGCTAGTTGCTCTTAGTAATTTTGCTTCTTGATTCATACAGCATGTGTCTTTTTTGGATACCACATGGATCTAAGTAACAGTGTAGTTAGTATGTTTGCATAATTTTAATTTTCATAGATGCGGTATACATTGGGAATCAGTGCTTATATTTAATTCACTTGCTGCAAAATAGCCACTTAAATGTCACTTTAAACTAATTTTCTAACACCAACATTTTCAAAATCTAATATAACAACATTTCTAACAATTTTAAAAATCTAATATAACAACATTTCTAACAATTTTAATAAAATATTGGAGTAAATAACTTTCTCAGAATCAAGTCTAGATATATAAAATTATGTACGAAGATGAGAGCAGCAATATAATTCAAGAATCTCACAATTCACACAATTAGCTAATAAATTAGCTGGTAATTAATAATTAACTATCACTAAATCCTGTAGTGTAGATTAGTACTCTCAAAATGAGCCGAAGCCCGCAAGTTAACCCGCACTCGTCAAACGGTGAGGCATGTTAGGACTAAAAAAATATGGCCCACGAAGGAGCGGACTTAATAGGCATAGCTCGCCAAGGCCCACAGCCCGCGGGTTAAGACCAATCCCTATTTAAAAAAAAAAGAAAAAAAAAGAAGAGATATATACACACACGCGCGNGGTTTTCCACGGGCACCTAACAATAATAATGATAATGCTTTATATTTGAGTTGTATGTAGCAGCCCCATTATGTGGTTTGCACCCAATAAATTGCATGTGTTCAATAAACTTATTATCTCCTGCAGCTTGCTTCTATTTGATGGTTTTAATGGGGGGGTGGAACTTTGTATTAAGAACACCACCAGTCTGGTCTTTGTTATATTATTTAGAATAGTTGCAGTTATACAAGGTATTAAACTTATTTTAAAGATATCTTTAAACTGGGGGCATAAGGGCAAATTTCTTCAGTAAATATTCAAATAACATGAAAAAGTAGGTTGGCTACCAAAGATACTGGTCAGTCCCCAACTTCTCTTTTTGTATTTAGGTAGAGTTTTCAGTGCGTTTGAGTACAGTGCCTTTTTAGAAAGTAAATGCTCTCATCAATCATCATGTACTGATTGATTGAATGAAAGAAATAAAGAAGGTACATGTAATAACTTAGAGGGAAAATTGGTCAAATAAACTCTTAAATTTTACTCGAAAAGTTAATTGGACCTTTAAACTTTCAAAAGATGTTTTCTCAAAAAAAAAAAAAAACTTTCAAAAGATGTAACTAAACCCATAAACATGTTATTTTGGAGCATAGAAGCCTAACAACCGGCTGGAGACCTTTAATTGCATGTCACTAGAGTTTTGGTGGTTTTTTGATAAATTTTTGCGGAGATTCTGTTGACAAGCATTGGCGACCCTCAAATAGTCATCGGTAGCGTTTGGAGAAGGTGACTAAATTTGTGGTCTTCTTTGGTGACTGGAGAAGGCTACCAACTTGATCGCCTTTTCCAAACGTGATCACCGATAGTTGGTGTTTGTTTTGAAATTTTGTCAAAAATTTATCGATAGCTAATTGGATTTGTCGGAGTTGGTCGGAGCGTTGCTGGAACCCAAGTAACTTGCAATTACAAGTCACCAATTTGTTTTTGGGTTTCAATGTTCTAAAATAACATGTTTATGAGTTCAATTGTAACTTTGAAAATTTAAGGGTCAGTTTAGAGATTGATTTTATCCTTTTTCGTAACTTAGATAACAACTCAAACTTTAAAAATAAGTTTAGTGGAAAATCGACACACACACACATATATATATATATACTAGTTTTATACGCGCATTGCGCGTATGGATTAATGCCCAATGTTTATATTTAAATAAATATTTGAAAGTATATCAATGCAAGATTATATAGGAGAAGTTTATACACGGGTAATTGAATGTCAAATTTTTTTATTTAAATATCTAACTCAAAGTATATGAATCCAAGATAATATAGAAAATTCATTACAATTATTACTAAAATAAAATAAATGTTTGCAACCTTGTAAAATCGATAGTCTAAATATTTGGTCTAAACGTGATAGTGTAAATAAATACTACTTTTCATTTAAATTTTTCTAAGTGTTCTTAATTTTCTTTTGAGTAACATTGTCATTGGCTTCATCTTTACTATTTGTTCTCTTCCTTTTTGTTGGTAGTGTGTTATTTGCAATTCAGATATTGTTGGTAGCATAGATGACAACATCATGCAATGAAATTATGATATAGGAGCTGAGCTATGGACTTTCTTTTAGGTGTTCTGCTTGGGGTTCATTTGGTTCAACCATTATTGTTGAATGAGTTATTGTGGATAAATAAATCCCTAGTTTAAGAAAAAAAGATTAAATAAATTAATAAAAATTTGAAAATTTAAAATATTATATATTCCAAAGATATTAAAAGATAGTTTCTCGCTTCAATTTGCTAGGTAATGGGTTATTTGAGTACTTTCATTGTCAACAAATCCCCCAAGTAGTTAATATGATCGGTTTCAAACTATTTTTTTTCATAGTATTAAATAAATACATATGTATCATTATTTGGTGTAACTACTAATTTANTTTTTTTTTTTTTTTTATAAATTACAGACGAAAAGAAGATGGAGGATCAGAGAAATGAGGAAGAAGATGACAATTTGACCAAAAGGGAGGAAGGAGGATAAATTACCATATTAACCTTGTTTTTAACAGCCAACTAACAAAATTGTTAACGAAGGATTTAATTGGGTAAAACCATCAAATCTGGGACTTAATTGAGTATAAAAAGTCACTTAGGACTAAATCGAGTAAAACCGCTATAGTCGAGGACTAAATTGGGTATTAACTCACTAATAATCTATCAAATCAAATAATAAGAAATGAAATGAAAGATACACTAGAATGGTCACGTGATTTGCAACACGTACATGGTATTGGCATCATTTTCATGCATGGAAGGTTGGAAGGTACATTGAATTGCATGTGAGGGATGCCACACTACTGCGGACTGCCACTGCGGAACCCACACCAAATACTTTTCTGATCGAGGATAGTTTACTTTAACCTTTATTTTTAAAAAAAAAAATTATTTTATTTATTTATTGTGGTGGCTCAACTTTGAACCTCCATTATCAGTTTATCATAGGTAAGTATTACAGGTTTACAGCATAAAGATGAAAAGAAAGGACAGCGGACTACTTCTTTAATGGACTCCAAGGCTCCGTGAGAGCTATGAGTAGTCAAGATTGTAGCGATAGTGATTAAAACTATGAAAAATATATTTGTTTAAAAAACATTAGTAAATGTGAGATTGAAATGGTTGGTTTTATGATTTATGTGTAATTAACGACTGGCCAACGCAACCGTTAGAATCAAGAGAATATAGGAAATTGGCTTATATAGAAATAATATACAGAGAATTTAGAGAGAATGAATATTTTGTATTATTGTGCATTGTGCCTATTTTCAATGGGGCCTATTTATACCTATTCTGGACCTAGAGCCCTACAAGAATAAGAATCTTAGACCGCCTCATATTGAGAGTCTTGATTATATTAAGAGTGGTCAGCCCAATATAAAATAGGTCCAATCCTTGATACGTGAGGAATAATAAGCCTAATCCTTTCTAAACTCCTTTACTATCTCACACTAGGCCCCCTTTTTGGGCTTCTTTGATCCAGTTATTTCCTTGGGTCGACCCATTCAGTTAGCCTGACACACTATCCATCAATCATTATTGCATGGAGCATGGTTCACACATTTGTATATTTAATTAATATACTAAAAGTACATTATTTGTATACATAAAGTACATTATTTAAAAGTACATAATTTTTTATATATTATCAAATGGTGTATATTCAATATACAAATAATGTACTTTTAGTATATTAAAAATGTATATTGCATTCATGGTCCACACAATAATTTGCCCACTATCAATCTTCCAGTTTCCCACTTTCTTGGGATTTTGCGATTTTTTAGAACGTTTTGAGTTTCACATTATCTATCTAATACTCCATTAACCATCTAGTATTCTACTCCGCCAAAATTTTTGAGTACGTTTTGAGTTCACAAATTATCCATCCAATACATACTCCATTAACCATCCAGTGCTCATCTCCGCCAAAATTTTGGTGAACGTTTTGAGTTCTCAAATTATCCATCAAATACTCCATTAACCATCTTGTATTCCTCTATGTCAAAATTTTTTAGAATGTTTTGAGTTCTCAATTTATCCATCTAAAACACTCTAGTAGCTTTCTTCATAGTAAACTGTTTGTGCCGACCAGACTCTGCTCTAATAACTCATAGACTTTGGCCTAGACCCCTTACCGAACAAATTACATGCTAGACTCTGCACTAGACCTCTAACCCATAACTCCCTGTCATCCACTAGACTCCTCATCACTTGACTTTGTTAAGTTTTATTATAGCCAGTCATCTTCGTTTGTTCCACCATTACTTGATTACTACCTCGTAAATATTTGGGTGTGAACTGTCCAAGCGAGGGTCTTGAAGATCTTTAGTTGTCAGTCAACCACCGAGTAGTAAGAAGACTAGTCGACCACCAAGTGGTGGGAAAACCAGTCGACCATCAAGTGGTGAGAAGGTCAGTGGACCACCGAGAGGTGGGAAGACCATTTGATTAGTGAGTGGGTTGACCACCGAGTGGTGGGAAGTTTAGTAGACCACCGAGTAGTGGGAAGTTTATTCGACCACCGAGTGATGGGGATGTTAGTTGACCACCGAGTAGTGGTGAAGTCAGTCGACTACCGAGTGGTGGGAAGACTAGTCGACCACTGAGTGGTGGGAAGAATTGTCGACCACCGAGTGATGGGAAGACTAGTTGACCACCGAGTGGTGGGAAGGTCAGTCGACCACCGAGGGGTGGGAAGACTAGTCAACTACGGAGTGGTGGGAAGCCAGTCGACCATCGAGTGGTGGGAAGGTTAGTCGACCACTGTGTAGTGGAAAGACGAGTTGATCACCGAGTGGTGGGAATGTCAGTCGAAAACTAGTGGTGGGAAGACCAATCAACCACCGAGTGGTGGTAAGACCAGTTGACCATCGATTGGTTGGAAGGCTAGTCGATCACCAAGTGGTGGGAATGTCAGTTGACTACCGAATGGTGGAAATGTCAATCGACCACCAAGTGGTGGGAAAGTTAGTCAACCACTGAGTGGTGGGAATGCTAGTCAATCACCAAGTGGTTGCCGGTGGGAAGGTTAGTCAACCACCGAGTGGTAGGAAGATCAGTCGACCACCGAGTGCTGGGAAGGCGAGTCGACCACCGAGTGGTGAGAAGACGAGTTTACCACCAAGTGGTGGGAAGACGAGTCGACCATCGAGTGATGGAAAGGTCAATTGATCACTGAGTGGTGGGATGACGAGTCGACCACCGAGTTGTGGGAAGACTAGTCAACCATCGAGTGATGGGAATACCAGTCGACCACCGAGTGGTGGGAATACAAGTCGACCACCAAGTGGTGGGAAGATCAGTCTCCCACTGAGTGGTGGGAAGGGAAGACGATTCGACCACCGATTGGTGGGCTGGCGAGTCGGCCATCGATTGGTGGGAAAACAATTCGACCACATTTTGGTATAGTGAGGCCGATCATCTTCTTTGTCGCTCATAATTCCGTATTAGATGCTAGATCTCATTTAGTCTGTTAATTTCTCTCTATAACTCCAATGTATTTTTCTCCAAATATCTAGATCCCCCTTTTTACTCCTCGCTTGTTAACTTCTAGCCTTTTTTTGCTTTCTCTTGATTTTTTTCACCTTTAGCTATCCGGTCAACCCCCCGGCCAGTTAGCCTCTTGGCTAACTGGTCGACCGGTCAGCTTCTACATGCGATCTTCTCCTTATTTTTTTGACTGGTCCATCCGTCTAGTTGGTCTGAGCAGTCCATCCGTGTAGTTTGTCTGACTAGCCCACCTAACTAGTCCATCCATCCACTTTATCTGACCAGTCAATCTACTCCTTATCGCCAGAATTTTGAAAACGTTCGAAGATCTTTAGTCATTGATTTTGGAGGTAGGTTGTCGCTATTAATTCTGATCGCTTGTTCTGAATAATCTCATACACAATGGAAATTACCGTAGTGTGACAATTTCTATTAGCTTTCTACGGTGCATGTTTTAGAGGTGGTCAACTACCGGGGGCTGAATGACCAATTGTCGGGGGCCGAGTGACCAACCATCTTTCCTTCTCGCTGTTTGATTATGCAATTTTTTAATGTATTTACTTTATTTGAAGGATATGAGTGATAACTTTTCAGATCGAAATAATGGCTTCATTGCGATACTATAATAGTCTATCTTACATATTAGCTAACTATACGAGATTATTCTCCTAGCTATTGATAGAACTTCTTGAGTTGCCTTGAATTCCATATGCGTTTACTTGGTTTTTCCTCCATTGGTTTGGATTTGCATATCTCACATTCTTAGTGGATTATGGGCTTGTGTTTTCAATTTCGATATTCTTGTTCCTCATACTCGTCGTATTGCCGATTGGGACCTTCTGGAAAGGGTTTTGTCCTTTAACCGGTAGAGGTGGGATCCTTGGCCGGGTGCCAGGGTTGTCGTCGCCATTGGTTGGGGCGGGCACCTGGTCCCTTTCTCTAGTTGAGGCCTTCAATCTCCTGTTGTATAGTGGTACATTCCTCAGTGGTGTGTCCTGCACTTCTATAGTAACGACAATATTTAAGTTTCCTAGTGGCTGATTGAACACATCGTGATCGATCACCTAGTTATGTGGGAGGTGGTGGTGATAGGCCCGCTGCTGATGCGGGGCAGGGTGATCATACCTCGTACACTGGTTGTATCCCTAGTACGAGGACCGCTCCCTGACGATGGTTAGTCAGTCCCTTATGGGTACTTGGTTTGTTTTCCCATTTTGACGATCAATCCCTCAAGCACATTCATGTCTCTTTGCAGGGTCATTTTGCCTCCCACCTCTTCTTTTGCGTATTTGTTAGCCAATTGAATTGCTTGGGTGAAGGTCTTGAGGGTCTCCCTTCATAGGCTAGTTAATAGGTCTCCCGATCTCAAGGCTTCCATGAACGATGTTAGGGTCGTTCAGTAGTTATCCAGATCCTTGATTTTCTATACCTCTTTCTGACACCATCTCAAGAACTCTTTTATTGTCTTTGACTATCCCTATTGTACTAAGGCTAAAGCCATGAAGTGTTCTTGACACCATCTCAAGAACAATGTTAAGCTCTCGCGAAGTGTGATAGAAACTATTTGGCCAGGGTTTCGAAGCAGTTGATAGATCAGGGTGGTAATGACAGGAACTATCTTTGCGCTGTCCCCTAGTGTCGAGAAAAAGGCACAATAGTACATGGGATCATATGCTCCTATCACCATCATCTATGCTTGAAAATCGACATTGGGATCATCTATCCCATCATATGTAGGCATTGCTGGGCACTTAAAGTCTCTTAGGGTACGGTATTCTTGGATCTCCACGGAGAATGGGCTGATAGACAATAGAGATCGAGTGGTTGACTTGTCTTTTCCACCCTCAATCTTCCTTTGGAGTGCTTTTACTTCTTCCTGTGGGGGTGTGCTTGAATGAACCTATTCTTCCTCTCGAGGATTTCCCAGATTATCATCCCCCCTTGGAAGCGCAAATCGGCAGGGTGGCCCATGAGAAGTAAGCCGACTGAGGGTTTCTCGTAGATCCTAGACCGACCGGTCAGTGCGGGTGCAACATCGAGTGCTCACCATAATTAGGATTTCAGGTGTGTGTTTTAAGTTTGAGGAATGAACGTAAACTTTTGGTATCGATCCCCATAGATGACGCCAATGTTGGTTTATGACTTTTGGGCAGTCAACGGCTGGCCAACACAACCGTTAGAATAACGAGTATATGGGAAAACTATATAAATAATATAGAGAATGAATATTTTGTATTACTGAGAATTGTTTGCCTTCTTTTAATGTATTGGGGGGGCGGGGGGTATATTTATACATATTCTAAGCCTAGAGCCCTACATGAATAAGAATCATGCCTCATATTGGGAGTCATTATATTAAGAGTGGCGGGTCCAATCCTTGATACGTTAGGAACAATAAGTCTAATCCTATCTAAACTCCTCCATTGTCTCGTACTGGGCCACTCTATTGGGCTTCTTTGATCCAATTATGAAAAAATGTAATGTTGAAATATATTGAATATAAGTCATAATCAATTGGAGTATCAATAAGAGTAGTTATTCGTGATGATATTCCAGACACAATATCATGCAATAAATAAAGCACCAAATAAATACACAACTAGAATTCGATAACGCAGTGTGGAGAACACCTCCTAATCTGCGGGGCCACACCCCAAACTTTTTCACTCAAGATAAACCCATGGTTTTTACAATTACAAAGTTCAATGAATTACAAAACTAGGTCTACCACCTATTTAAACATTAACCTTATAAAGCAACTCTTTGAAAAAGCTTACAAGTACAGTTTAAGCTAATTCTAACCAACCTGGATTTTAACACATCTTGTATTGATATCAAGTGGAACATCTTCTCCAGATAGTACTCCAGTCTGTCCCTTATGTTGAAGTTTCTTCACAGCTTCTTCCTAATAATATGTCTGAATTTTTCCCTTGAAACTTCAATTTTTCTTCATTATAATGCTTACAGTTTATAGTGTTTAGACACCATGAAATTAGGCCTTTTTGATTCACATAGATCATGTCTTTCACGCACTCTCCATGTAGTGGAGTTGAGGGAATTAATCTTAGCCACATCTTGTTGAGAGATTTTAGCAACTTCCACCCGCACATCACATATTAATTCTTTGCTCCACAAAAATAGCTTCTATGATTTTTCAGCCACTTTCTTCATCCCTCAAAATTAGGCTTCAATATTTACGCATCTGACTTAGACTAACAAGACTATAATATGTCAACAAAATCTAACATATGCCAACTAAAACTGAATTAATATTTTCATATTAATTTCGTACTAGCAAGTTATTTTCATAGTAATTTCATACCTGTACAGTACAACAGTTGTTTCATATTCTACACTTGAGATGCACAGGGAGATTTGGTTGGAGCTGATAGATAATCTGGTGGACATTCAAATCCAAGGCCAATATGAGTGTGATATATGCAAAACGAGGTTTCTTGAACTCACGAGTATACAATGCATGATAGGTGCCAAAGATACCTATGAAATAGGGTCTAATAAGGGGTTGAATGGTGTTGTTTTGATACCCTTTTGTGGTTAATGTATGGTGTTATTGCTTTAATGTGCTAACCCTTGCAAAGCTCTATCATTTGGTTCACTTTAGATGGTTTTGAAGGTTCCAAGCTCAAAACGATGCATGTGGACGCAAACAGGAGCGGACCGGGCAAAGTGCGGCAAAGATACCTGTCCACGAGTGGTCCACGCACGTGGACTGGTTGTGGATTTGATCCAGAAAGTTCCACGAGCTAGTCCACGCTCGTGGACAGGGAAATAACCCGAAGTTTCATCGCGTACCCGATGTTGATCTCAATTGCTATGCTTTGTAGTTAGATTTAATTTGGAGTTGGATTTTATGATCTAGGGATTGTGCATGCCTAATTGTCCATTGCTAACCTAAGAGATCCTTGCTAGTCATGCCTTAATGCTCTTGTGTGGATAATGCTCATATTGGTCCTTACTTATTGACCGATAAATGAGTGATGAGTGTGAGAGAGTGCTTGTATCAAGAGATTGAGCTTCCACGTAGTCTTGATTGTCCACATTCCCGCCCTAAGTCCGAAAGGACTAGGTCCGGAAGGAATGGTAGACAAGGTGTTTGACAAAATGCCCTAGTCGAATGAGGACCTAGGAGTCTAAGTGTGACGCCACTTAGTGATTGTGCATTTGTTTCCCTTGAGTTAGGCATGGATTGCATCATCTCAACCCCTCCAGAGTCCAATGCATGCATAAGTCCTAGTGAATGAGTCCAACTCCTCTTTTCATTGCTTGTTATTTGCTTCATTTACTTCCATGCCTTTTAGCCTTCCACTTGCTTCCTTACGCTTAGCTATCTCTTGTTAAATTCTCCCTTAGAAAGACTTGCACTCGATTGACTTCAATTTTTCATCCTTAGAGAATGACTCTCGGGGATTCCATCTCCGTTTAAACTATTCCACCACCACTAAACTACAATTCATCAAATGGCGCCATTGCTGGGAATGGCAAACAGTGATTGATTGAGTGCTTTCATTTTGCTTTCTTAGGTAGCATTTTGCAAGAGAAACTAGTGTGTTTTGATTTTGTTGCAATTTTCTTTTGTTTTTTGTTACTTGATTTGGAAGTGAGCATACTTGTCTTTGCATATCTTGTGGCTCACTTGCAACTACTTTTAGTTACAAGAATTTTGGTTGGTGAAGCTTTGTGCAGGAAATTCTTGGTGAAATACATCTAAAGAGTTTACCAATGAGTGCTAATATGTATCCCCATGGTTACCCACCCCATGAGAGAGATCCATGGAAACATGTTCCGTCCCACTCATATGCACCACATCCCTACTACCCTCCCTCTACATATGCCTACATCCCACCTCCATACCATTATCCATCACCTCCATATCACTACTCATCGCCTCCTCCACCATCCCACGCCTATGGACCATATCCATATTCCACTTCTTACTCGAATAGCTATTATCCACCCCCGCATGCATATCCACCCCCATCTTATCACTACGAAAGATATGATGCTACATGCTCATGTGAAACACCACCCCATTCCATATCCAACTAATTCCAATCCTTGTGAAGGACCACCTTGTGATAACCCCCCATCGGCCAAATTACTTGAGGAGATTGAGATCCTAAAGGAAAAAGTGCAAGTATTCATAGAGATGGCCAAGGAGGACACATCCGATCTTAAGGCCGAACTTAAGAATGAGGTAAATGAATACTTTGTTATCATATGGGAGGAATACCTAAAACCGTTGAAAGAATTTGAAACCAAAATGTTGTCTATGGCGGGGGAGATTACAAAGAAATTTCATTCGAATCTGAGACCTGTTGGATCTTAGCGCTGCACTCTACTTATTTTTTTAGTGGGTCACCATCTTGTGACGACGGTAAGTCAAGCACGCTTAACCATAGAATTCCTTGGCTATCTGGTTGTCATATCCTACTTAAAACCAATTGGTGATAAGTAGGTGGGCATTAACCATTTAACCACATCCCTCCATGGTAAGTCACAACGTCACGTCTCGAATCGAGCAGGACCTAAATTTGGCCAACCCGGCCGACGAACAACAATCCCCTCAGCACCTGCCGCAACCTTTGATCACCAAGCCCAGTTGACGCACAACAATCTCCCTCTCAGCACCTGCTGCAACTTTTGATCACCAAGCCCAATTGCGCAGCATGCCTAACTCAGTCCTTAGCCTCTGTGCCACTAATCCCCCTCCGAGAATTGGACTTGGCCCGACCTAAGCCACATCCCATCTAGGATTGGACTCAGGTTAGCCTCACCATCAATTCGAACCCATGATCTCAACTCGACTCTGATACCAATTGTTGGATCTGAGCGCTGCACTATGCTTACTTTCCCAGTGGGTTACCCATAATCTGATTGTTGTAAGTCAAACACGCTTAACCACAGAGTTCTTTACCTATCTAGTTGCTATATCTTACTTAAAACTAATTGATGATAAGTATGTGTACACTAACAATTTAACCACATCCCTCCATGGTAAGCCGCATCACCACGCCTCGAATCGAGCATGAGCTGAACTCGGTCAACCCAACCGACGCACAACAAGACCTTTCGTTTGGGATGGTAATAGTGATGGCATAATACTACAAGGTACTTGGCTATTTCTGTTATAATATTCACTTCTTGATGCAGTATTGTTTTTTCACGAAAACTTATCTCACGCAACAAAGATCAAATATGTAATACATTTTGAAGGAAATGTAAAATATTTTTTATAGGTCAACAAATATTTACTTATTCTTTAAAAAGTATTAGTGAAAATGTAATATTTGTTAATGCTTGATCCTAAGCTCTCCGGGTCATGTCTGCCAGAGCTTGGCCTTTGATTACCTACGCGATAATGGCAAGGTGGGTCATGCACCTTAGTCAATTAGACATCGAATTCAAGTCGTGACCAACAAGGCCAAGCTCTGACAGACAAACCTGACCTGGATAGCCTAGGATCGAGCATATATATAATAGTAGCTCAGATGAGACCATGATACTTATTATTGAGCGGAGCATAAGTTATGAAGGGATTGGGCACTTAATGAGAATAACGTGTAATCACTATAGGCCCGATAGTTATTATAGGCTCCATTTTTTTAGTACTATTGACCCTGTTACATGTAGTATCTGTTCATATATACTTTCTCTACCTACTGAAGCCCAACGAGTCAATATCGCCACCACTGAGACTCAAACTCATAACCTCTCATTTGGGAGAGTCACTTCATGTTGCTTGACCACAAGATCTTTGACATTATAGGTTTCGTTATACAGAGCATAGGAGACTTTGTACTAATTAGTATAAACACTCGATCCATATGACAGATAGAGGACACGGTCAATGTTGTACTCAAACTCAGTAATACAACTACCCTGCTTGATTACTTCTTTCCATAATACATTTCGGTAACTTTATTTACGTTAGTATGGAAATAAAATAAACATATTAAAATTGAACATGTAAGTCATGGTCCACCATACAATTTTTAACTATGGTCTATGTCTATGATGGGTAAGTACCATTTAGGAACCATAAAATGAAATAAACATTTTTGTAATTTTGGTTTACCAAATAGGCAAAAATATAATATTTAAAAGGAAAAAATAGTCAAATTAGTTCCGAATTTATAGCTTAACTACAATCCACCACTCAAATAGAAAACTTTGTAATGAGTCACACTTGTGTAAGACCATATCACGGATCTTATTCCGTGAGAAAGGTTGGATCTTATTCCGTGACACGGGTTGGATCTAAAATATTTGCTTGTTAATTACATACTTATGTTAGAAATTATAATACTTATTACATAAATTTGAATACAAATTTGAAATAAATAAATTGTTATATAATAGATATTGTAATATTTATATGTGAAATTGTAATACTATTAGGGTAAAATGATTATTACTAATGATAAATATGTAATATTTATAACTGAATTCTGATACTTACAAAGTGTAAATGTGTAATTGTAATGTAAATATTGTAATACTTATGTGTAAAGTGTTTTTTATGAAAGAAATTGTAATACTTATTGTAGAAAATTTAATACCATTTTGAAGGGAAAATGGCACTTTTTCCCCCTATGTTATGTGCATATAGCACTTTTTCCCCCTGTGTTATTAAAGTGGCTATTTTTCCCCCTGAAATGTTAAATTGGCATTTTTACCCTTAAAAATAATTATTTCATTTATTTTTCTTCTCCAACAAATCATTACTTATATGTATGGATGATCACGATTCGGTTCGAACCTAACCAAACACTGTAGCAATCATACCGAAATAGTATGGACGGTTCTGGTTACGATTCAGAACCGAAAAAAAAAAATTAAATAATTGTTGAACCGTGAACTGGAACTTAACCACAGTCATATATAGTGAAAATGATCAAACACTTATTTTGATAAATCGGTACGGTTCGATTCCAATTTCGATTTTGAACCGCCAATCAAAACTTATTTATTTATTTATTTATTTATTTAATTTTATTTCTTATTTAAAAATAGTATAAATTCAACAATTATTTTATTTTATTTTTTCGGTTATGAATCGTAACCGTAACCGTCCATAATATTTAAGTTCAATTGCTATAGTGTTCGTTTAGGTTCGTATCGAACCGTGATCTTCCATACATATTAGTAATACTTGGTTGGAGAATAAAATAAATGAAATAATTATTTAAGAGTAAAAATGTCAATTTAACATTACAAGGGGAAAAACTATCACTTTTAAAATAACTGAGGGGGGAAAACTGCCACTTTAATAACATAGGGGGGAAAAGTGCTATATGCACATAACACAGGGAGGAAAAGTGTCATTTTTCCCCCATTTTGAATTTAAAATAAATCATCACTTATGATAGAGATTGTAATACTTATATGTGAAATTGTGATAATATTTAGAATAAAATTAATTATTACTAATGATAAATATTATAATACTTATAACTAAAATTGTGATACTTTCACACCTAGTTGTCTACAATCCGACTTATCTCACAGCCAAAGATCTGGTTAGATGCCTCACACAAGTTTTTATCCTTTGTAATTAATCTGTTTAAGTTAATACCGGTTTCTATTCATCATCATTATTGTGTTTTGTTTTTTCTCTTCAAGTTTAAAATAGATGAAATTTAATTTTCAATTAGAGAAAATTTTAGTTTTGGTCCTATGATTAATGTGATGTTGTTAATTGCATTTCACAATTTTCAAAATTATCAATTTAGTACTAACTATTTAATTTTTATCAAAGACGACCTTGTGGTCTAGTGGCTCCCGGTTTAGACTCCCACATAGGAAAGAAGTGGGTTTGAGCCTCAGTGGAGACGACTGCATTGTCACAGAGTCAGTAGTACTCAAAAAAACTGGCCCAATCTTGCCGGAAACTTTTAATTCACTTTATTTTTGTTTAATCATAAGGGCAATATGGTCTTTTTGCACATTCTTCTCCTTCTTCACATACATGATACTTTTTTTTTTTAAATCTCGGGCTCCCTTAGCTTATTAAAGTTATTATATTATGAAGTTTAATTAATAATTGGTATTGCACGCAGATATTTAGCAAGGTAAAATGCAGACTGCAAGTAGTTCAATTCAGTACTGAAAGAAGAATTTATGAAGAAATGGATAAAAGGTCTCCAAAGGTACGATGCCTACAAGAGGGAAATGAGCATAAAATAACGGAGAGGAAGAACGCCATAAAGCTACCGGCAGACTTAGCCATCGCCTCCACTACCACCAGACAGTGGCCGCCGGCGATTTGGCGACGCTCAGTAATAGGTCGCAGATAGTGAAGGAGAAAGAAGCCAAAAATAGAAGTGCTTCAATAGGTTGAGAAAGTAGTTATGAACAAATACTGTATTGTAATAGAGTTAGTAGTATTTAAAGAAAAAAATAAAATTGAATAGTTACCCTATTAAATTGATAGTTTTAAAACTTGTAGACTAAAACCTCAATAGTAATAGGATCAAAAGTGGAATTAACTCTTTTTAATGGTTAAAAATATAATAATTTTAGTCCTACTAGTCATCAACAACAACAATAATAATGAAAAATCACAATTTTGGTCTCTCAATTGTTTTCCAACTGTTAATATAGTTCATAATTTTCAATTTTAACTAATTTGATTCCCGAATTATTTAAAATTTCGTTAATTAAACTCTTCTAAGAAACCAAAAATAACGCTTTTCTCATTTTTAAAATTTCGTCAATTTAAAACATTATTTTATTTTATAGCTTATTTATATCTTAAAATAAGTTATAAATTCTAACAAAGATAGTCTTAAATGTATTATCCATTATCATGGCTTATATCACATATCTGTTTTTTACATTTTAAAGATAACAAATTCGTAACTAATTTGTTGGGATCAGGTACAGAAAAGAGAAATAACTAACAATTTTGTAACAAAATAATTAAATGAAATGAAATGAAATTAAACTAAATTATCTGGAAACTTATTAACAAAATTAACAAGGTATGCTGCTTCTCGACTTTTCAATGAATTGTCCGAAACTGCATCCTTTAACAGTAGTGGGTTTATTGTCACAGCTCCTATTACAACTGCTGTCTCTCCGGTCGATAATGTCCTAAAAGT